>BGPR01006261.1:42072-82276 GCA_013235015.1 Araneus ventricosus | reverse complement strand
CTTTTCTTTTTTTGGCAAGTTGTATAACCGAAGCCCCCTAAAAGTCTGATCAAAGAGTTACGGATCTTTAACTGTATTCACTGATAAAATGCTTCCGAAGCAATTTTTGTGCCTTACCACAAAGAAATACAACGGAAATGCTTTTTAAGAAGAATGCAAATACCTCACTGTCGGCAAAATGTTCCTTATGTCTATTATTTCCTGAAAAGGTATCCCGAAAGGGTTGCCTTTCGTTTAATAAATATGTAGTCAATTATAGCTGGTCTGTGTGTGAGTTCGCTTACGTCCGTAATTATTTGCGGCACCATTAATTTAACCCTCCTTTAGTGACTAAAACGCTACACTTTAAATTTCATTCATTCATTTGGGGGAAATTCCTTCGCTACCTGTAATCGAAATACTCATCAACGACATCGGGCAGTCATTTTAGTTCATATTGCAAGCGATGTTCAGTTTTTTCCCGCAATTCCTTCGAATTAATAAATGAAAACAACGAGAAGCGAGAACACCAAGTTCAAGAATATAATAGAATTCAGGGTAATCTCTAGGCATGTACAGTCGCGGAAAAAAAGATCCATCCTGCATTATTCCGCCGCTAATCATTTTACCTTAAAACAGAAGATACAAATTTTCAGGATATAACGCTTACTAATAGTTTCCATGCCTAAAAAGTTCAAAAGGGGTCGTCTACATATTTATAATTGCAATAACTTGAAAATGTCCTATTTTTAAGACATATTTTTCTTAAAATATTGTGAATCCACTTAAGAATTTATTCTGTAATACCAAGTTTCATCATGTCAGCATTTTTGGTTTCGAAATTATAAGGAAATGAAATTTTGAGTTTCTAATGTTAAAGTAAAATTTTGAAATTTTATTTATATCTTGAGAAATAATGTAACTATTTACTTAGAAATTTTATGTAGTAGTATGAATTATTCTGCATATTTTAGACTTTTAATATTTATTTTCAAATAATTTTGAGTACGTGAAATAGTTTATCAAATTTGATGTTAATAAACTTTTGAATAGCAATATTTATAAATTTTAACAGTAATCGAAGCAGATGGCCATTTGAGAAGCCTATGCAAAATATCAGCATATTCATACGAGACGTTTTGAAGTTACATACAATTTGCAATTTTCGCTGTAAAACGATGCACTTAAGGAGGCGTCTTATAGTATTTCGAAATCGTTTTCATTATTAAATAGAATCATTCCACCACTTATTTTTTCAAACTCAAATATATAAAGATTTTAACTATTTCTATATAATACTAAAACCTTATTAATTAAAGTGGTGTAATAATAATCGATTTATTTTTTACGCATCAACTTTTACCGATTGTAAAATGTAGATTATTACTTTGAAAATACGATTCAAAGTGCTAAATATTATAGAATGCTACTACCGACATTTAATGGCAAGTAGAGAACTTTAGTAAATAAATGTGAAGACGACCCCTTTTATGTCGAGAACACAAAACTTTAAATATCTTCCAATCTATTAATGTTATATTAACCAAAATTAATATCCTGGGGTATTTTTTCATAAGAAATTTATTTATTTCATCAAAAAAGGGTGTTGCCATTGAGAATTTTGAAGTTAGTGCCCTTTTATATATCTAGATGAGCCATTATGAGATTTTCAACCTTAGAATCTTTTAGTATACATTATTTCCTTTAAAACGGTATCTTTAGTTTTTGCGGTTAGATTAGCGGCGGAATAATACGGGGTGGATGCTTTTTTTTTCGCTACTGTACAATTATGAGAATTAACACTTTGTTGGTTGTATAATGAAATGCTCTCTTTCAAAATACATTCGAAAATCATAAAATTTCAACATCACTTCTTATTAACTAATTTCGAAGCTGTCCTGCTTGATAAAATTAATGTGTAAATAATGAATTATGATTGCAAAGTGGAATGAATTCCCAAAAATTGGTCAAAAAGAAATACAAATTCTGTCCTTGCACTTTTAAAAAAAAACACTTATGATTAACAGTTTGATAAAATTGAGGTCCATAAACAGATTTTTCGAATAAAAATCTTTGAATATTGCTTTTAAAATAGATAAACAGTTTCCAATTTTGTGTTTTAAGTAAACTACATTCAATTTTAATTGACGCAGAGGATTTAATTCTCTCAATTATATTTTCATGATAACCGATGTGGAGCTATAGCAATAAAATTGACATTAATAATACCCACTGTTGAAACCATTTTCCAATGGCAAATTTCACAAATTCCATTATTACATACTAAAGAAGATAATTAAGATGCTACTTGCGCAGTGTATTAAACATAATTAGTTTTGAAAATCTGTTTTTTGAGAAAAGAGAATAATTTGGGGAATCATTTTTGATTGTAAAGTAGTCAAATAAATATGACGCCTTGTGAGAATTTTTTTGGATCTTTCATGATTAACAAAGACATTTCTTCAGAAAAAAATTAACAAACGTATTTATACCAAATTTTTAAAATTCAATTTTACTGTGCAGTTTTCGTTCTACGTGTTCCGTTATCTTCCAATCCATATTTTATGATTTCAGCTCCGATTGTTTAGATTCTAAGACAGTGAGTGTGCTGACAGATAAATATGAAAAATTCTCCTTACGAATTGTAAGCAGTTTTAACCATACACAATTTTCTTTACTGTAATATGAATGCTTTCGGCAATCACTCGAAAGGATAAAGGACTCCTTAAAGAGCAGAAAACAATGCATATGGCGGGAGTGGGGAACCCGCTGCCGTTAGACCGCATACAGCCTTTTTGAGTTTCTGATGCGATCTTACACGCTATTTACAATTTGCATTGAAGTAATATACTTGCCTGTAATATAATAATAACTAACGAACAATAACCTTAAAGATTCTCCTCGTACGGTCATCTGCCCAGTGCTGAAAATTAATGAGGCCTTTCAGTGCAAAAAGATTCTCCATTCCTGGCATATGACAATGATTTACTGTTAACTAGCAGCTTTCGGCGACTTGAACATTCGCCTTGAATAAAATTTCTTATGCATAAATTGATATTCATTTTTTCCTTAACAAAGTGATTTTGAATTTCAATTTGTGATAGGCAATTGGGAAACGGTTTGAATATAATTACAACTATAGTTCTCTGAAGTAAAATTTGTAGTTCTCTGTGTCTGAGTTAGAGTAGAATTCATCTATTCCTGTATCCAAGAAGGCATCAAGCACTACGGTGGGCAGAAAAAGAGCTTCTTTAGGAATTCAGGCCGGATTATTGCGGAAAAATTGCCACTTTGTGCCTTTAGTTCACTCCCAGATAGCAAAGGAAGCTTGTCTGAAAGGTTTTGGAAACCTTGTCGTGGGCAAGGATAAACGGTTGTCACAAAGATTTCCATGACAGGGTTGAACCTTTCGGCAAGGTAGCTTAAAGGTTCGCTAGTCAAAAGGAAATAAGGTTCTGTGTAAGGTTTTTAGTAAGATTTCCCCAAGATTTCATTACAAGCTTGTTTCAGTCCTTTCAAAAGGTTGTTAAAAACCCTCCTTCGGCGGACAAAATAGAACCCCCTCTCCCTCCGAAGCCGTACTCCTACAGAGGAGTCCAACCCCCCTTTTTTCACCTCCTCTTCACAAAGCCGTACTAATAGAGAGTGGTTAAACCTCCTTTTTTTATACCCCTTCTTCTGACGTCATCTTAGAGTTATCTGGAATGCCAGTTAATTAGATCAATTAAGAATCTTAATTAATCGAAGCTTAATTATTAATTTCAATTAATTTGATTGACCTACTTTTTAATTGAACTTACTTGTACGATTTCGTTGTACATTGTGACAAAACTACAAATTCCTCCGACCCGGGGATCGACCCCGCTCTCATAGAGTTGGAAGGCAAACGCAATAACCACTATACCGATTGGGATTACACACCTTGGGACAGGTGGTTCCTAAAAAGCTTTTCTACGTCAATTTTGCTGGAATGGTTTACGAAACGGTTTGCGCGGAATTGCTTTCGCGGACTTGTCCTTCGAACTTTGTCGGGTGAGGTAGATCATAAAAATCTTTCCCATGTAAACCTTGCGGCAATGGTTTCCGTAACGGTTTGTGCGAAAATGCTTTCGCGGACAATCTATGGAAAGTGAAAGGGCAAACTTTTCGCAAACTTCTTTGCTATCTGGGCTGTAAGTTGTGACTTTTTAAGATTTATATTCATTTTGTTAAAGTCATGCAGTGCTGCAAGTGTCACGAAGTTTATATGAGAGAGGGTAAAGAGGATACCTGCTTGACTGTTTATTATAGTTTTTTTTATTATGTGCTTGAACTGTTACATAGCCCATCGAATTTCTATTAAGTCGCTCACAGTACTTCAAACATTTGATGAAAATAATTTGAAACGAAATATAGAGTACCCGAGAATGATATTTATCATTGAAAATGTGAATAACAATAATACAAAATGGTGAAATTTAAATGCAGTTTTTGGCAAAAGAATGGAGAAATCTATGTATTTTCTTGTACCAATAGTCTAATGTAGATGGTGATAATTACTTGGCAGCTGTAATAAATTGCAGACAGCTCTCAGGAGAAAACGCAGTGTGTATTGACGTTATCGGAAAGAAAATCACCGAAAAATGTGCAAAGAAACTTTCAACCGATGCACCATAGAAACCAACAATGTGTTCTCTCTATTTATGCATGGACGTAAAATATTCAAGGCACAGAACATGTTAATAAACACACTTGGTGGGAAATCTAGCATACACTGGCCAATCTGAGTGCGACTAAAGGACCTCACATAAAACTTCACTGAATGGAATGTATCCCAAATAGAAGAAGAAACTGCTAGATTTCTTCTTTTATGGACACTCTCAACATTGGACTATTTGCTTTGAGTGAAACTTTTCGGTAATGAAGCAAATTAAATTTCGATCATAAGACATATTTGACCACTCTATTGAAACGCTTTCGAGGCAGAAAAAGAATGTTTTGCTCCTTTTAATACAGGATAATCATAAATTATTGAACGCATTTCAAAAACTAATAATGTTACAACTACGGTTTTTTTCATTAGAGCACATTTAAAAAAGTTTTTATCAGATAGGTAACGCAGCGTTACGGTGGTCGTAAATTATTGGAAATACCCCTTTCTTCAGAGCCATTATCGGTGAAACTATTAAAGCAAAATGTAAAATAAAAGCTTGAATTATTAAATTGAAACTATTAAAGCAAAATGTAAAATAAAAGCTTGAATTATTAGAGAATTTTACTCTGTTTAATTTGTTAAATCACATTAAATTCTAAATCTAAATAATTTTCGAGATACTCAAGAAAAACTAAAAAAGGAAACCAGAAAACGCGCATCGGCTTCTGCATAATGTTAGTCATTGCGTATCGAAATCTCTAGCTGTAGCAAATTTAGAAAGCTGTAATGGTACACCATCTATCTTGAAAAAACTTTTTTAGTTGCTCTCTGATTTAAAAAAGCCTTAGTTTTTTAGTATTAGTTTTTTATTAAATTATTACCATCCTGTTTTTAAAGAATTTCGTTGACACAATATTTCTGACACGTACGTAATAAACATTTATTTATCCATCTAAAAACAACCTTAACCCACTCACCCTTAGTGTATAAAGCTTTTTAAAGTTCGGTGGGGATGAGTACCTACTTAAAACCACAGCATACCCCCGAACTCGGAGCCAGGGCGGCTCCCTGTCGGTTGGTTGGGTACGCGTGAGACTTTATTAAAAAAAGCCAGAGCAAAAAAAAAATCAATTTCTATAAAAAAATACAAAAAAACATGACATTTAAAACAAAAGAATATAATATTTTTTAAAGTTCAGTCTTTCAGATCGTTGTGTTGTTTAATTTGAGAGGGTCGTGCCCTGTGTATGGAAGAAGAGAGAATATGAGTACATAGGGTTAGCTGGGTCTGTGGCTAGTTGTTGTCGCCATCTTTTGGAAATAAGAGTGTTTCTTTTTCCGAGATGAAGTGGATGAGTTTTTGATTTTCGCCCTAGAATTGTTGTTGTTCATGACTCTTTTCCACCAAAGTGGTTCTAGGTCTGCTGACGGTTTTGTTAGGTGGTATGACGTTGTAAACAGGCAACTTGTAGCATAGTGTAAAGGGTTTCCCAGCTTTCCGCAGCCACAGGAATCGCTGCTTCTGATGTTGAATCTTTTGAGATATGTTGGAAATGGGCCGTGGCCCGTAACGAACATTATTTCCGGCCTTTGCCATGGATTAGGAGTTGTCTTGACTTTTGGCAAAACGTTATGAACGCTCCTGCCTGTTTCTCCATTGTCCCATTCTTTTTGCCAGCGGATGATGGACTCTTTTTATAGCAGACTCTTGATATGGTTTCTTGGTGCTGGGATGAATGTGGGGATTCCCTCCTGTGTTGCCTTCTTGGCTAGTACGTCCGCCGCTTCATTACCGCTGTATCCGACGTGAGCCATAATCCATCCAAGTTTAATGTTTGTTGATTTAAGTAATATTTCCTGTGTTTGGTGAGCAATAGGGCTCTTGGTGTCAATTGAAGCAATTGAATGGAGGCTCGACTCGCTGTCTGACCATACCTTTATCTGTTGGTTGGTCTTGCTTGCCCAAAGACAAGCCTCCTGTATAGCAAGAAGCTCTGCTTGGAAGACTGTGTTGAGGGACTAAGTTGCGCCATCCATTCGTATTTTGTTGTGTCTTCTTCCATGACACAGAAGGCTCTGCCTGTTTTGTCTTCTATCTTTGAACCATTCGTGAAAATATTGAGACCGGGTACTGGAAGGAATTGCTTTTTTAGAGATATTCTGTCTTCTAGTTGGAAAATTGCTGGGTGGAATTTGGTGGATGTTGTGCAGTCCTCTTAGTTATTGGGGTTGAAGTGGATATTGTTGTAATTAGATGTTTTGCGCAGTCTGGCTGTTCTGACGTAGACCGCTTCCTGTTCTGCTTTGATGTGGAGCGGTAAGATCCCTTCTATAACCTGTAGTGCGGCTATTGGAGTAGTGGAATATGCCCCTGTGATGTTGAGCAGAAACTTCCTCTGAATTGAATTCAAAAGCCTGGATTGTCTGGCTGATAGTGGATAGGCCCATGCTGCAGCTCCGTGAAGAATCATCCGCTCTGCCACTGTTTTATACAGCCTTCTCCTGAGGTCTTTGTTAAGTCCCCAGTTTGTTCCTGCTATTCTTGTGATTTTTTGGTGGAGGTGAGTTAGTTTAGTTTTCATGTTGATGAGATGATCGGCCCAATTCAGCTTGTTGTCTATTATTACTCCTAGGTATTTAAGGGAGGTAGATCTTTTAATTATTTGATTATCCCATTTTACTCGAGGACCACTTACTAATCTGCTGATGAGTATGGTGGTGGATTTTTCTGTAGATACCTTGAGTTGGTTTTTGTCAGTCCAGTGCTGGAATTTCGTGAGGACTGCCTGAGCAGTAGCCTTTAGCTTTGCTCCTGTGGGTTCGCTAATGACGAAGATAAAGTCATCAGCGAAGGCTTGTAAATGGACGTTCGGCTGCCATTCTTCGGATATGATCTCATTTGCCACTAGGTTCCAGAACATTGGGCCTGTGCAGTCTACATTTATACTGCATATATAATCAGAATGTTTGAAAAAAAGGCTCCAGGAACAAAGTAAACTTCAGAATGTTTAGAGTTACCAGCTCATATTCCGTCCGTCAATCTGTGGATGGATTTGGTACAAAATTTGATATAGGTCTATAATTCTCATAAAAGATAGTAACCCAAAACTGTCTCTTTATCTCGCCCAGTTTTTATTAATCGTACTCACAATAACAGGGATGGCAGACAGATGTCCCGAAATTTGTTTTCGTCCATAATTTGAAATAAATTTCCAGCTTGACAGAAATTTGATTAGCAAATTTTTAAATTCTAAAATTATAAAGCAAAAGAAAACCAATATAAACTAATTTATAAAAAGAGCTCTAATTGGTAAATCTAGTAAATTTAATTAAATACAGGGTGATTATAATTAAAGTTGAACTTTCAAAAGGCTGTAAAAAAAGAACCAGTGGTAAGAATGACCTGATATTTCATCTGAGTATACGTGAAGAAATGGGAAGTTGTTTTGCGAAAGAAACAAATAGTTCAAAAGTTGACAGATAGATAGCGCTGTACCCGTGAGAAGATCATAAAAAACGTTTGCTTTAATAGATATGCTAATTTTAAGATGCTATTTAAGAGACGTGACATTGATGTTTTGGAAACAGTTTTCGCAGCCTCATACTTCATTCTGTATGCCAAAGATAATTTGAAGTCTTTGAGATCCATGAAACTTGTTGCATGGATCTCTCCTACGATTTCCCTCTGATGGCTTGCACTATATTTTCTTTCTTATGAGTTTTGAAAAATGAGAAACTTCATGTCTGTCAAAATAATATATATTTCTCATCTTTAAATGACTTAGAAACAGGGAATGCCATATCTCAATTTTAAACTGCCCTTCCCAAGATTAAAGTTGTGTTTCAATTGATATTTCCATTTTAAAATTGGTTCATAAACTTAACCCTGATAAATGTTTCATAAGTGTGTTAAAAATTTTTTCAAATCCCTTGGATTATGTCACGCGTAAAAGATTTAAATAAATTTAGAGATTTTTTCCGCATGCACTTTTACGGTTTTCTGCCTCCGAACAAAGAAATCCTTTATTAGTTTGAAAGAACAACTATTGAATGCAACATTTCATCTGCTATTCTGTGTTCACATATTCTGATTATTTAACATATTTATTTTCTGCAATTGTTTCACTTATATACGAATGTTTTTTTCCAAAAATGATACACTTCTTTGATATTCAATCAAAAAGCTTAATACACTGTTTCGAAGCAGTGGTGTGGCAATAGGTTGATCTTCGCCTCATTGATGTTTCACATAGACGGACTTGTCCAGACTTTTAGTTCAATTTAGTTACAATAACGTTCCGTTTTGAAGCAATGCTAGGAAATTTTGGGACGGAATTAGTAATACTGAACAGTTGTCAGCTGATGAGATTGACGCTTGAGTTGGCAGCCCAATCTACAAATTTCCGCAACTCTTCAGAAGCAGGACTTTTAACCGTTGCGTATGATTTAACATGCATGCATACATGATGGATCTTCAATGGAGTTTTGTTCTGAAACTAGAATCCTCCGGCCTCGAAACCAGGGCATTACTATTAGACCACCGCGTTCCTGGACTTGACCTGACGTCCGCTAAGATGTTCACTGGTTGAAATCGGTTCTGAAAGCAACAAATTAAAATTTGAGATGCAATGAAGACGTGTTGAAGCCGCTCTCTGTTCATCAATTGTGTGCCCAGCTTTTTACCCCAGTATTGATTTAAGCTTTTTGATTCTTTGTTTATCTTTAGAAATTATTCGGTAAAAATTATCCCGGCACACTTAATGTTGTCAAAACAAAAAAAGCACTATTGGCGATTCTCAATTTCCCAACGACTTTTTTCTTTCTTGAATTTGAAAATTTCGAAGTCATTCTGCTTTGTGCCTTTCTATTATAGGCGGTACTTAGAATTGTGTAGAATTAAATAAAAATCTCTAACTTAGAAATTTATTACGAAAGTTGGGTGATCCTTTATGTTTTTATTAAATTATTTTTATTAGTGATAAAGTTCCATGATAATTGTAAGTAAAACTTTAAGTAATTTTTATTGTATCCAATTCAGAAAAGTGTTCCAAACTATTTTGTGTCTCACCACTCAGAACCCCAATGGAAAGTCTTTTTAAGATGGTGGCAGGGCAGTTCTTGCAGCCTTTGGGGGAAGTCGAAAACTCTCAAATTTTTCTTTAAAAGGCATCCTCGAGCGGGATGTTTGAGTTATCTGAACAGGGAATTTAGTTGCAGCTTTGTCTGTTGTCATTTATAGTTATAACTCGTTAGAGACGTCGCAAGTTGAGAAATGCCTTTGGAAGAAGCACATTTTAGTGGCTTTTTCTCCTTGAAAGGAGTTCAATCTCTACTTTTTATGGGGAATAGATACTTGATTTTAGAAGAAATTCACGTTATATATGTTGTTAGTAGTTTGCAAATAGACGTATGAAAGACTTGTGCTGCAAGTGAAGTCAAGCTCAAATGCAGTCCAAAAATGAAGAGATTCCAATCTATTTTTTTTCCAAGAATCTGATGGGATCAATTACACATTAAATCACCAGAAACTGCATATGTGTTGTAGATTAACTTAATTAAAAGAAAATCCAATTTGAAGATACATGACCACCATTTTGGGTTAGACCTCGTAATTTCGATCCATAATCTGATAAAAAGGCTGATACATGAGCTGGCAATCTTTTTCTTTTCAAATTTCCACAGTTTGTATTTCGACGGATTTAAAGATCCCACGTCCTATGTATATAGCGAATCCTTAGCGGTATCAAGCCTTGATCCCAAAATCTTTTTCTCCCGAATACGAGATTTTATCTTGAAGGATGCCACGGCGGCCTCCTGGAGGTTGCTGAAGAAGTACCAGTGGATGACTGCAACAGATTGAAGCGCGCTATGCATGTGTTCAGACTGATAAGATGATTATGAGACGGTTAAATCATACTGCATGCGACGTATTAATCATACATGATATTTGATTATATTCATGTCATAGTTCAACAATTTTTCAGCATTAAAAATGGTCAATTTGTTGTTTTATCAATTAATTTTAAAGCTGCCTCGCTTTATTAAGATTAAATATATTTCTTTGTGTATCAGGAGTTATTGTTCACATTGCTTGAATGATACGCATTTTCAACTCAGCCGTGGTTTCAATATTCTTGTTGACACACAATATACCTAATGAATTCCAAGACAAAACGACTGATGGACTCTTAATTCAGCGCCATTGGTGACATTCGGGAACCCTTCTTTAGATCAAACGTCTGTAATTGTCTCATTCAAAATCGCGTTAACATCATCATGGCAGTCGATGGAGCGGCGTCCTGTTGGAACAGGGATGGAATCTGTGGAACATTAAAGCTTTTAATCATGTCAAGAGAACTGAATCTCAAAAACTTAGAGCTCCTAGATTTTCACTTCATCTCCTACTTCTGACTAGCAGGGCTTGCCAGGCTAAACTGTCTGTACCCAAAAAATATTAGAGTGAATTCCAATCCAAAGGAGGAATAGTATGTAAAATTTTAATGAGTAGTTCAGTTACTCTAAAAAATTACTATTGGATACGTTTAGCCCTGACAAACTATAAATAGTAATAATGAAATGTCATTATGAGAATACGTTTCGATATGCAATTAAGATAAGCCTCTTAAACATTTTTCAGTCCCAATCATTTTAGGATGAAATTAAAATCATCTTCATTTTCATCGAAAAAATGAAACAGATGATTTTGCAGTTTTAACCCTCTGCCGGGAGCAACAAGCCTGACAAGAACACCTCGGATATTTCCGTTCCCCCCTCCACTTTTAGGAAGAGTACTTCCTAGTATGTTCTTCCATTTCGTCAACTTTCTTTACTCGATGCTTGGAATTCCCCCTACTCAGTTTACCAACACGGTTTATGAATTACAGTTATTGCCATATTGAATTCACAGGCGATTGTGCCCGAATTTGTCACACATATGAAAAAGGTTCGTAATATCTCATTTTATTCCAACAAGTGGTTATTATGCTCAGTCATTGAATGTATCACGTAAACTCTATTGTCATAAAAAAAAACATCTGTCACTGTAATTTGTTTCAATCAACGGAAAGAAGCAATACATCAGCATGTTTGGTGTTGAGCGTTTACCACTAATAAATTAGAACTAACTAGGTTAAATGTGAAAGATACAGTGTTACTGTGCTCAATAGATTCGTTGTTCTAATTCTTGAGAGAAAGTGAAAAGAAAAATTCATCATTATGTCTTACCTTCGAACCCCAAAATTTCTGTCACTCTAATAATACGCAGAATCCTTTGCACTTTTAAAAAGGATGAAGAAAGCATTTTGAATAATTATGACACATGCAATGTTTCTTTTGTTCGATGCGGTGGCCTAGTGTTAAGGTCTCGGCTTCGGCGCCGGAGGGTACCTGGTTCGCGCGCGCGAAACTTTATTCCATTCAACATACGACGTGCATGTAGGCTTGATGTACGTTAAATCATAAGTTGTATGTGAAGCGTCATCCGGATTCTGTGGGGCACACAACCCACTAAATCCACCTACCCTACTATATTTAAACATTAAAGAGCCAGAGAAGAAACTCTTATGATGAGAAAGTTTGGAGAGAGCGAACTCAGGTGTAGTCCTCGTCATCTGACCGTGGTTTAAAATGACCAGGTCAGTCCCAAAAGAGCTTTCGTGTTCCTTCAAAATAGGCCGCTTATATTAGAAAACTAAACAATCAAAAGAATGCTTCCTTTCCTTATAATATAAATATTAATTAATCAATTAAAATTTAATAATTGACAAAAAACCAAAGAAAGTTAACAAAAAATGTAATCTAAGAATAAAAATAAAATTTATGAGAAAAATTTGAGGCACAAATTAAGTATTTACAATCAACAAAAGAATATTTGAGCCAAAGGGTCCAGGAGCAAAGTAAACATAGGCGTTCATTTTTCACAACGCGTAATACAGTCAAAATTTGAACTAATGCGTCTCATTATATGTCTATCATATAAACATGAACTAACCCGGTTTTCCGTCACACTATAAATTTGCTTTTATGGATCTTAATGAGAGATTCGGCATATATTGAGATTTTAATAATATCTCTAAAATGAATAAGAAAAATGGGTCGGTCTAAGCCCTATAAAAGCAATAGATATTACAAACTTCACCCACACCATATACTTCTGATGATGAAAACCTGCCTATCAATCTGTCGAAGGATTTGGTCCAATATATGATACAAATCTACAATTCTTATACTAAAACTTATGACTAAATTTAGTCTAAGTGGCTCGTAGATTTTTTATTTATTATTTTCACATTAACTCCAAATGACAGACAGACAGATGTCACGAAATCGGTTCTTGCCCGTAATTGACAGAAATTTTCATCTTTACAAACACTAGATTATAATTTTATAAATTTTAAAAATTATTAGTAAAATAAAACAGATAAATTGTTAAAAATAATGGTCATTTAGGGGACAATATACATTTCAAACCCACCTTTTTAAACGAATTATTTTTTATTGAGTTTCATATAATCTTTATTCAAGCAGTATTTAAGTATCAAATATTAAGACAAACTGAAATAACCAAGTGTTGACTTTCGAATCACTTTCAGAAGAATATATTTCAGTTCCTCGCAATAAAAATTGAAACTGAAATTTAAAATTTACTTTCAAAAAATTGAGAATAATTACAAAATTTGTTATGCAATCTAAATACACTAATCTAAAGTATGACAGGACTGTTAAGTCAGTCAGCAAATTGCAAATAAATTTGTACCCAACTGAACTGCAAGCGCACTAGTAAATATGAAAATGTCCTAACAACTATGTTCTCAGATTTGAGCGATGTTTTATTTTAATTTAATAAGTTCTAGTACACGGATCTTGTCAAATTTACTGAAAGCAATACATTTAATTACCTTGAAAATTCTGCAAAGAAAGAATGAGGACGAAGCATTGAGGCTCCCTCAAAGTTCGGGAACGTTAGGCAGTTGCCTACTTTGCCTATTTGATAATACAGTTTTGTGCGCAAACCTTGATTAACTATTTTGCCTTGCTTCATAAATAAACTAGCTCATAATCCGGCGTTTCTCGGTATCCAAATTTCTTCAAATGTCCTTCTTCGATTGTTTTTCTACCAAATATAGTAATTATATAGCCTGCTGGATTAAAAGTGGCAAGGTTGGTTTTATCTGTTGACTAGTACGCCCGAGTCGAATTGGTGTTCATTTCCCTTATCATGTATGCGTTGCCCTATCTAAATCCGTCATTGTCACGTAAATGAATAAAATCTTGTTGAAGTACAATATTTCGGTTTTCGCATAACATTGTTTTCATTATTAAAGTTCAAGAATAATCACTAAAAATGTGAATCTATAAACACCCCAAATTTTCCATGGACTCTTTGTTGAATCGATGCGAATACGTCTTGCCGAAACAGAAAATGCTTTCTAATTAATAAGCAAAGAAAGCAGGAATCCCTAAATATCATAAGTATCCAATGGACTTGTGACTAAGGGCATCGTTAGTGTTTATGCAAGAGTCCGACGTCTTTTCCAGTGTGGTCATACTACATCTGCTGTAACATACAGTACAATTTCAGCTTTCTTTAGTACTATAATTGCCGTCATTTAATTGGATCTGTTTTCCGAAATCATTCTTTCTTCCTACCACTCAAAACGGCAAAGAACTGCTTTTTTAAGAAGACTGCGAAAATATCGCGTGACAATTTTTCTCCACTCTTGTGTGAATTTGAGGCTAAAAGGTGTTCCGGAAGGAATGCTTTTTGGTATGGAAAAATAGTTGTCACTTTTCTATTGTCATCATGTTTCACGAGTTAAAAATCTATTAAAGGGATACAAGGAGATTATTTGGAGTTTTATATTCAGAATCCTCGGCAATATGTGCTTGGATAGAGGAAAATGTATTGTTTATTCAAGAAACGTTAAGCGAATTAAAGAATATTTGTGGAATTTCAATTTTCTTGCGTGTTTATAAGGATAAGAGTTATGTAAATGGGATTACTTCTATTTCTCTTTCTCATTTATGAAATAAAAATGTTGGTGCTAAGTTCTAAGAAATAAATAACCAAACCATGCCGAATATATATACTTAATTGTATCTACTAGCAGTGAAACTTATTTGTCGGTGAAAAGTTAAAAAGTATGGCAGATTTTCATGTTTTCTATTTAAAACAAATATAATTGCCAATACGCTTATTAAGAATCACTTCCTAGATCATTCAAATGCCTTTTAAAAATTGGGCAAACGTTCCCTGCATTTTATTCCATTCATCCCCTACGAATTTCTTCAAATATTCTTCTCATCTACCACTCAGTATTACTACAATATTTAGTGTGGACAAAAAATTATTGAACCCATTTCAAAATTAATATAAAAACCCTATAATGTAGCAACTTCATATTTTTTTAATGAGAGAGTAGCTCAATTTTTTTCTGAAAGGTGATACCCCAATACGTCGCACTAAATCTGCTGCAGCGGGAATTTTCCAACGCAAGTGTCAAATTGTCTAACGTGTACCAGAAGGCACATCTGGCGTGTCTCTGGTTCCACGAATACAAATCACTTGTAACGGTTCAAAGAGGTTTCCGGTTAGAGTATCGAAATTGTCGGACTCCAAGTAAGAACTGCATTAACCGTTGGTATGAGAAACGTAAGAGAAACAGAACTGCGCATCATAGGAAAGGCGCTAGATGACAATCGGTCTCGGACGAAGTTGTTGAATGAGTAGAGGGTTTCACTCCTTAATTTCTCCTACCAACGCTTAATGGACTTTTTACTTGGACACTGACAATTTCAATATTCTAACCGAAAACCTTTTTAAACTTTTACAATTGATTTGCTTTCGTGGAACCAGAGACATGCTAGATAAGAGTTTTGCTGCACGGTAGCCATTTTGAAACTTGCGTTGGGAATATCCAGTTGCAGAAGATTTAGTGCGCCTTAACGGAACATTGCTTATCTGGAAAAAAAGCATTTTTGAGGTACTTTCTCATTTGAAAAATGACTTTGCGACACTCCAGGATTTTTTAAATTAATTTTTGAAATGGTTCAAATACTTTATGACAACCCTGTGCATCTGAAACCTTTTTTTTAATTTTTACGCTATAGAAAGTAAAACTACTGAAAAAACTTTTTACAAATTTTGCTCACAAATACTATGAAGCATGAGTAAGGTTTGGCCGCAATTATTTTAATCGTTCATATATGAACTGAAAACGATCTGAAAAACGTTAACTGAAAACGATCTGAAAAACGTTAACTGAAAACGATCTTTCCACTACCCATGCGCAGTTAAAATACTTTGTTGACGAACCAAGTAGTCTAAACGATATTAGTAGCTTATGGGGAAACTTAACTTTTGGCACTTTATAAAAATCATTTGGTTCAATTCAAATTTTAATTTAAATAATGTCTGAGAATCTAAATAAAGTTAATTAATAATTTGACCTTTCGGACATTGCCTCAGAATATAAAAGAATTTTCTTTATTATATTTTTTATATAAAAGCATTTTTACATTAAATTATTTAAATTCAAAATATTTTTTCCCAAGCGAAGCTAGCGTATGTCATCTAGTGTTTTATTTGATGTTGCTAAAGAAATTGTTTGCACTATTATAAGTCTTTGAGTTACTCGCTATAAAATGTTCATATAAATATTGTCTAAAGAATTTGGAATGCGACATTAGCAACCTTAAAATATTTGCGGCATCGTAAATCTAGAAATCCAAAAGTTAATTATAAATTCAGTCATTTTACTTTTCGAAATCTCTTCAACATGTGCTCAACAAATCAAATAATTGAAAGATCTTGTTCCACAGACAATTTCTTTAAAGACGTTTCCCTCGAAGTTTGTTTTCACATGAAGGCTTTCCAAACAGTAAGAGATATTATTCTGTTTCTCAGATTATGGAAGAGGAAAACAACAGCTATTAATTCTCCTTCCTAGTGGGCAAATTCTGAATTACACTCCACTAGTCAAGAAGGAGGAATGGCCTAGTGGCCGTTCTATTTTTCACTTTCTTTAAAGTTTTAATAACAATAGAAAGGAGTCCATATGACATTGTAAAACTGATTTATCATGGCTGCCTGAGTGTAAGGAACATTTTATAATTTTGTAGCCTAGAAATGTGACAACTACGTTTTGTTTTAAAATGAAAGCGTATTTCAAAAAGGATTTTTTCGGATAAGAAAGGAGCCGTTACGGTTGTCTAGGTGGCCCCAATTTATTGAAAATCTCCCATTTTTCAGAGCCATTATCTGATAAAACATTAAAGCTAAAAAAAAATAAAAGCATGTATTTGTAGGGAATTTTACTCTCTTTAATTTGCTTTTAGTATAAAAACTGAATAATTTTTGAGATATTCAAAAAAACTAAGAAAGGTAACCAGAAAACGCTAATCGGCTTCTGCTATCGGTAGCAATTGTGGAAGGAATTATCTTTCTGTAGAAAATTTAGAACGTCCTACTCCGCCTTACCTATCTGAAAAAAAACTCTTTTATTTGCTATCTCATTTTATAAAACCGTATTTTTTAAAATTATAATGTTTTTTTATTAATTTTTAAAATGTGTCCCATAATTCTCTGAAACCGTGTATATTAAAATGTATATGCCTCCGAAGGAATTATTTCTCTAGATTTTGATACTCAATAACAAAAGCTTTCTTTCGAAAAAACACAATACTGTTCTGTTAAACACCAAAGTAACATAGAGTGACTAGGTCAACAAATTTTTAAAAAATTAACCTCATTAATTCCTTCGTGAAAAATAGGTTTCTTATATATCAGAGAATGCGTTACCAAGTTATAATCAAAATACTGAGTAAACGTTGCGGAGCATTTTTCACTAAATTTAATGCAGCTGGTTTTTCTGGTGAACTACCGCTCCTAACTCGAACAAAAAAGATTTTTATGAAGATTATGAAGGCTATATGAGCGTTCATTTCTGAAAGTCTTGTGAATACTTCTTGAAGAGGCTTTCCGAGAGGAATGACTTGTGTTTTTGAAATGTGAAGGTAGTTACAGCAGATCTTGATGTTTATTTCTTTAGCCGAAAAATGTAGGAGAAAGAAAATGTTTTAGAGGAGATTTTATCCGAAACGTCTACAGCATGTTCTTAGGAATATTAATGAGTAAATGATTAATGAAAAATATCTACATGAAATTTTCTTATAAAAGCTTAAGAATACGCGAAATATTCTAGGGTCAAGAAGCTACCTTACAAACACCAAACTTTATATATCGAATAATAATCGTTTATTGCATTATCATTTTGTACACTCACGTAAATGCAAGGGAATTTTGCACATACATGTCCTATACCGAGGGGCAGATAAGTCTAAATTGCATAATAAAAAGAAATACGTCTTTTCAAATACACACATGTGACATAAAATGGACAGAATACGACAGCTGAAATTTCCAGAACCTTCCAGGAAACGATAAGTGGTAAAGTCATCAGGTGTGAAGACTCTCCCAGCCTTGGCATTTGTCTGAATTTTACCTAGAAATTATTGCTCAAATCTTAGCAGTGAGGTCCCGAAACACTCCTTCAGTCGCCCGCTCTTTGCGACGTTGTGCAATTAATGCCCAATATCTACAATTTCCATGGGCCCCTCTCATAGGTGGTACGTACTGTCATAGGTGAGGGATAAATCAAACCAAACATTACTACGCCCACCACGGAAGCGATGATACGGTAACTTATCCGGCGACTACTCATCCGCGTTCTCGCGTTCCTCACCGATGTGGGTACTAATCAGAATAAATGAAATAAAGACGTGAAGTCCAAGTTTCAATATTTTTGATAAAGGTTCGTATTTACACTAGAAAGACTGGCAGAGGTCATTTTGACCGCAAATGAATTTCAGATATCCTCTCTCTTTTCTTCGATTTCTTTTTCCTTTGTTGACTTTTCCTAATCAATCATAAAGAACATGCGAAATCTAATTATTTCTTTTGCTCGTTATTATCAACACTATAAAAGTTTATACCTAAAAAGATTGATTGCGGTCATTTTGACAGCAATAAAAACAAAATACCCTATGTTGCTTTTTCTACTTTATTTTTTGATTTGTCTACTTTGTTGTTTTACTATTCTTTTAGTGTCTTGTTTTGAGAGGATTATTTGATGAAAAGGAAGATAAATGAGATGGGGAGTCTGAATATTGCGATTCTCAGCAATACTTTTTGTTCTTGATGCATCTACTCTCTTGAAATGACATATATTCTTTTCTTTCGATGTTCTTCGTTTATTGGGTGACATATTTTCTCTCATGATGTCGGGAAGAACCACTAGTAAAACACTGTTGTCGAAAAAGAAATTCTACAAATGTTTCGAAATTCTGGTTCTGAAAAGAAGCTGATTTATCACAATATCTTTATACTCCTGGCAATGAACATGAACAAACTTCATCAGACGGATGTTTCAGAGAAATTGCACTAAACAATCTCTCCTCTGAATCTGAAAATGAAGAAAATTCAACTATAAACATCAAATCTCAGCACGCAAATACTTTAAGCAGAAGGAATCGAAAGCGAAATAAAAAATTGAGAAAAAGTAAAGAGCTATCATCTTTCTTTCTCTTTAACGCCCAAATTAATTCTGCTGAATATAATTTGATGAATATCTGAAATATAAGTTATTATGGGATACTTAGAGTAAAAAATGTGAAATTCAAGGAATTGTTTTGTTAGTTTTTAAATTACAGCCCGTCCTCATTTGAGAACGTTGGGCATTCCAGCGATGAAAAGTTAGTCTTATTAGTGAAGTCAACAACACATAAAAAATGCAATAAACGCCTAGTGAAAGTATTTTGTAAAATTTTTAGAAAAGTTTGATTTAAATTATTTTATTTTTTTTAATTATTCTTCAAAAACAGAGAAACTATTATATTTTTAGCGTTAAAATTTTAATTTGTTGTTAATAAAAACTATTGATAAACTGGACAAATTTAACGAAGTGATACGAAATAGAGGTACACTATACATAAATAAATTGCTTAAAAATGCCTAACATTCATGAAATACATTTAAATACTTAAATATCCTTATCATCCTTAGATAAAGTGTAATCTGGAGTATCTTTCACTTCAGCATCATATCTGAGCTTGACATTTACAATAAGGTCGTGTTAAGCTTAACTGGCGCATTTCTTTGTGAGACTTCTGAAATTTTATTTATCCTTATTTCCTCATTGAATTTTAAATATTCAGTATCAACTTTTGACCAATATACATTTGTCATTTTCCGTTTCCGTTTCATTTCTGATGGAGGTGGTTCTGCACCTGCATAATATTCATTAATCTAACTGAAATTTTGATTTCAGCTACTTCTGCTATATTAAACATTGCATTATAGTTGCCCTTTCATCATAAAACCTTTTTAATAGGTTAAGTCTCCAACACCCGGTGGAATTACATTAATATCCGTTTCAATTTGTTCTAAAAATAAATATTCTCGAGCGTCATCATTTCTAAAAGAGTTACGAGACATAGTTATTACATTTTATTTTCCTAAAATTAAGTTAAAATATGAATATTTGCTTTGTAAAAGTTGAACAACTTTTTTATGCAATCAATACGCAGAAAATGCGAAGCAATGTATGATTCTTAAAATTTGAAAAAAGTTAGCTGCAACGCCCAGCTTCCTCAATTGAGGACAGCATTATATAACATCATTTTTGAAAAAGAAGATTTCAAAATTACAAAATAATTTACTTTCATATGTTAACATAGTACTCTAAAATAAAGTATTATAATAGATTTAAGAAATCTTCTTGTTTTTAAATAATGAAGCTGCTCGAAAACCAAATGCACCTGCGAGTTTTGAAAAATCGCACATCAACGATGCAAATAACGAAATAACAAACAGTCGCAGCTATATTAAAATTTGTTGAAATGTTCATAGTAATGTAATCTACCATTCTTGAAAGTAAAAATCTTTTTCAAAAAATAAAAATGGTTCTACACGCTGTTTTAATGACAGTCCTCATATGAGGACGCGGGCCTTTAATGAGTCAAGATTGCAACTGCTCCAAGTGAATATTTTTTGCGTCTTTTGGTATTCCTAGACAATCATGGATATGAATTTCATTCAATTTGTTAGACTTGAGACGTCCCTTTCTGGACATCTATTCATGAAATTTAGGATATGGTAGGATGCAACAGCCTGCTAGCATAGCATTCTGAATATTCTATAAACCAATTTTGTTTCGTGTTTGAGTGGTAGGTCATTTGTTAAGTTTCGGAAACGCTTTTATAATGAAATATGACGAAACCTATATTTAATTGTCTACACTTTATGAAGACTAGCATGTGTAACGTAAAAACACTAGGTCTTTATTACATTTTTATTATTAGGAATACTGTTGTATGTATGTTTTTATTAAGACATTAACAATAAAAAGTCAATAAATGAATCTGTCTTATCAGTTTAAGTTTTAATAGTAGAATCTTGAAATGCTTCATTTCCTTAATGCGGATTTTTCTCACGGCATTGCCTCTGATGAGTTCCATTTTAAAGCAGCAAGAGGACTATTTTGGGAAGAGACATTTGTTCCAGCCCTATATTTCCATGCGTTATTTCTAATTGGCGGTTTATAAATCAAGAAACATACATCTACAGTTTTGTTACTTCAGGCACGGGCTATCTGAACTTCAGCTGCTGTTCAGAAATTATTAGATCCGATAACAAAAATGGCTTCTCTTCCTCTTCGTAGAATGGTATTCCAAAGGACTAATCACGTTTATACGATAATTTCATTATCTTCCACGGAAATATCCTGCTACTCATCAAATTATCCTGTCGATAAATTAACCAACATGTTCTAATATATCCCCCAAATTACTGAGCTCGATATATTGCTGATGCGTGAAGAAAAGCAGATGCCCTTTCTAACCTGATCCAAATAGAACAAAAATATTAAATCTGAATGACTTGAAAAACTGTGATAGTAAACCGAATTGCCCCCTAACTGCCTTGCCACTCGGATCTAGTGAAGAACAGCCGCTACGACATCTCTGATACTGAAGTCGGAGTTCTTAATAGATCACTGATCACGGCACCACTTCTCCTGCAGAAGTATGATCCGACAACGGAGTGGGGTATCTCAATCCCACACCATTACGATGCTTACCAGGGAAGCGACAACCCGCTTAATCATCGGGCAACTTTTCATCCACGTACTCGTGGTGCTCCCGGTGCGGGTTCAAAACGAAAAAAAACGACTTTTCTGTTCTCCATCCAAAATCTCCTGTTCAAAATTGACATTTCAGAGTGTGAATGTGTGTTTCAACTTTTAAATCGGTAGTTCAACTTTGTATGTATTTCAACTATATAATCCTGGGAATTTTTTAAAAATATATTATTTATTATTTTAAGCAACTTACCCTGTACATATGCTGACTTCTTTGACATACATAAATGCTTTCCTTTTTGACATTCATAAATGCTATACTCTTTCAATTCCCTGCACTTCAAAATATTTCAAATGATGAAATTTGCGATAACCTATTATAGAAAAGAAGAAGTTAATATGCTCTGAAGTCTATATGCTTCTGAGGGGAATGTTTTTCTATAGAGCAATAATCAATTACAAATCCTCTCTCACAAAGAAACTTACGACTGTTCAGCAAAACGGCAAAGAAACATGGAGTGCCTGCGTTAACAAAGCTTGAAACAATTCACAGTAACTAGTTCGAGGAAAATATGTTTAGTTTACAACAACTATTTTGAGAAAAATAAGTTTATTAATATGAAAGAAAAAGTTTTTCAAATTGTTGAGTAAAACGTTGGGTAGGCCCTTTTACTGCAATGAATAAAGCTGGTTTTTCTGGTGACCTACAGCTCTAAGATCGAAGAAAAATTCTTTGCATGAAAAATTAATGAGGGGTACCTGGGAAATTTCAGAATGTTATAATGAGTAAATACTTCTTGGAAATGCGTTCCGACAGGAATGACCTGTGTGTTTAAAAAGTGAATTTAGTTAATGTATCGGGGATATTTTCCACTGAAATAATTTTTTTTCTTTTGGGGTATCTTACATGAAAATGCACGAAAACAGATGTTTTAGTGGGGTTTCATCCGAAGCGTCTTCAGTACATGCTTGGAAAAATGAATGGGTAAAAAGTAATTTAAAAATTCTACATTAAGTGCTTTTGTATTATCATAAGAATACGCGAAACACGCTGGTGTCAAGAAGTTATGTTACAAACACGAAATGCAATAAATCGAATAATAATCGTTTATCGCAATGACATTTTTTACACTCACAGAAATGCCAGTGAATATCCACACATATCCACACATATATGCCCTATTGCGAGAGGTAGTAAAGTTTAAAATTGCATATTAGAAGGAAAAACGCTTTTGAAATATAAAAAATGGGAGTTAAATTAGGCAAAATATGACAGATTTTTTGCACCATGCAATTAACAAAGAGTGAGTAAGTCGCGAGCCGAGAAGACCCTTCTCACCTTTGCAATTGTCGGAAGTTTACATAGAAAATGTTACTCCAATCCCAGCAACCAGTTGCCGGAACACTTCTTCAGTCCTTTATGACGCCGTTCATTTAATCCAATATCTATATTTTCCATTCGTCATAGCTCTTGAACTAACTGGGACAGCAATCTTTGTAATGGACCCTAGAGTTTGTAATCGGTTCTATTAAATAGGTACAAGCATTCGATTAGCAGCATTCATAACAACCGAGCGACGTCCGATTGTGACTGACCAGTTCCAAGCCTACGGACGGCTCTCCATTAGAAAATTCAAAACATTTTCATCTTCGTTTGAAACTGCTGAAATCTAATTTGCTTTGCAATTTTTGCTTGTTCAGACTTTCGTGTTTTTGTTTTTAATATTTTGCATGCTGTGTAATTTAGTTTGGATAAAATGATTAGATTTTATTGTTATATATTTGCTCTTAAATTACCCACGCCCGATACAGAGCCTTACACTATCTGGGTAGGTGATATCTTCATGGCTATATAAATTAACAATTTAATTTGTTGCGGAACACTAGTAAAGATCGGGCTTTTCATAGAACGAAGCGGAGATTCCTTTCTATAGTTGAAGAAACTTCTACGATGCAACTTCTTTGCTTTTAATAAGAAGAACCTAAAATAAATATTTGAGCAAGTTTTCACAAATGAGCATCTGTGTCTCTTTCGTGATTCTCCTGCGGGTGAAGTAATGTCATCATAAATTGTAATAAATTCGACGTTCATTTTGTATGAATGAACATTAGTGAACATAAACAATTAAGAGGATTATCGTGAATTAAAATATTTTATGAAAATTGCAGAAATATTAATCTGTTATATTTGAAATTTCGTAATTGTGTAGTCGAGTTAAATTGTTCATTTTCGGGCCTGAAAATGTTACTTGGAAGAAAAAAACGAAAAAACACATTTTGATACTTTAACAATGATTCAGGCTGTCCAAAGTATTTTTCTCTATTTTTAATGCTAACTTTTAATATGAACACATTTTTAATTAACTCTTACTATATTAGAAAAATATTTCTGAAATTATATTTCCCTACCACTCGGAGCTGCAACGGAAACGCTTTTTAAGGTGATTTTGAAATCGGTGCAGCGTAAAACTAGATTGGTTGAAGACAAATTCCGGAAAGGTTTCCCGAATGGGCTGCCATATGAATCTGAAAAAAAAGATTTGCTGCAACTGGGTTTACACCGTTTACAGCTTTAAATAGTTTATAGATGCTCAAATTTATAAATTCCAATGCAAGAATGAGAACTTCCTCCTCAAACGGTTTCAATTCAGAATAGGTATTTGATTATTGAAAGAATGCTCATTAGCCATCTATTATTAAATCGGAAGGATTTGAAATAAAGGCTCTGAACATAGACCTTCTAAAGACTCATGCTCGACGCAGAATCGATTTCAGTGATCTCAATATAAAACATTCATATTTCTTTCTTTGACTTAACAAGGGATATGACAGGAACCATTTAATTAGAGATTGCTGACCAAAAGCCTAATGTTTCGTCAGACCATAAAAGATTATGTGCTATAGTTGATTAAAATACCTCCGAAAATCATAGAAGTTCACCTTTGCAAAGTATTAAATATTTTTAACAAGGCCCGCTATTTGAATTTAGAATAGAAATAATAAATGACGACCGCAAAATAAAATATTGTCCGTAAATTCGGACAAACAAAAATTGAATATTTTATTAATGTTTTTAAAACATAGCTCATGACATATCAATAACAATTTGATAAAACGTTTGTTCAGAAAGAGCTATTGCTGTAACGCTGAAAAAATGTTGAATATGTACTTTAACATCAACATACAGCGATGCGCTTTCTCTGGTATCAATTAATTTGAAACCACCTTCTAAATCTTCTCATTTCTTTGACACTAGTTATCCATGTTGCCGCAAACATTTTTCTTTTGTATCCATCACATTTATTGCAATTTACTAAACATATTTCGAATATGTAAGACATTACTGTTGTAAGATGTTCTCAATGTCTGTTTTTAAAATTTTCTACTACTGCAATTGGACGTTAGTTTAACGTTCCGATTTGAAGCAACCCGAGGACTATGTCTGGACAGCCCTAGCAATTTCGAGCCTTGGTCATTTGACGTACAAGACATCTCAAGACACCGTTTGGTGCGCTACTTATGGTTTAGTGTGCAAAATACCCACATACACGGCGAAAGTTCAGTGAATCGGGTTTCGAGCTTAAGGCCCCGCATCCTCGAAGTTGAGAAATTACCACTAGTCCGCCGCGACCTTATTTCTGCAGTTGGAAGTAGATATTGAAGACTCTCAGTGCAGATCACTGTGTGATCTAAAAGGGTTTTGCGCATCGCTTTTGTAATTCTGAATGGTAAAAAGCAAGGAAAGTGTCGGAAACCCTTTCTGATTTTAAAACATGTAGTTATACGTAAAGTATCACGCAGGTATAATAAGGAACTCTCATTATATAGAATGTAATTTTCCCAGAAGCGAATGAGTGAGCATAATTGCTCCAAATTTCGAAAATACAGTTACACCATGCTGTTTTAGTTCTAAATGTTCCATGTATTCAACGATATGTTTATAACCTTTCAAACGTTTTTGCAACATTATTTTCATCATAAATGTAAAATCTGGTTAAAATCGACGAAATTCTTATATAGTGCTTTAAATACATTGTAAGAGAAAGATTATACTTATGCAGTTAAAGCTAATAACGCCAAAATAATAAATAAAAATTATATGACTATATGGTTAAATAATGTATCAGTTGATATTTTTACCAAACTGGAAACTAGTTACTACCAGTTTATCACTTCAGTCGACTACAAGAGAAAACAGAAAAGTTACGAATTCACTTTTAATATCTTTTTGTGGAGATAGTGAATGAATTCTGTGTATGAAACACTTGTGGAATCTGCAGAGAGTCTCGTTGCCAGAAAGATGAGCATTGCTGTCAAAGTGTGCCTGGCGTGTTCGAAAGCGTACATCAATCCACTCTCTCGCATTCACACGTTGTCAGTCGCGCCATTAAGCATTTTTTCAGACTAGAAGTTCTGTGAAAAGTAGAACTTTTGCCCCCTCCCCGCCGCATAATTAAAGATCTTCTCTTTAAAGTTTTATATTTTTTGAAAGCGAATTATTTATAGAAGTCTCTGGTTTTATCAGTATTCACAAAATTATAATTAAATGTCTGCTTTTATCAGTATTGATAAAATTAAAATTAGATATCTTGCCATAAGGGTAATGCTTCATTTGTTTTTAGGGTGCCACACACTGAAACCCTTAAAACAGCCACCAGCTCGAAAAGGAATAAAAAAGAATCTTTACATATGAATCGTTTTTAATGAATTAAAGCAACATTTATAACAAATAAAATGGAACAACGCTTTTGGTCGTGACTGCGTTTCAAGCAAATTTATAAACAAACAGATGAAATGCCGAACTGTCGAGTTGAAACAGGACCTTGCCTCGCAGGGTCAATAAGTATGAAGTAATAAATGAGAATTTATTGCTTCGTTGTTAATTTTGTATCAATATTCAGCACCCATCTTCAATACGAAAAATTATTAAGAAACTTGCTTGGTTTATTGTGCCTTTTCACATCTTCGCGTTTTTCCCATCTTTCTTTGAACCACTCTGTATTTACTGCTAAGATGGAAAAATATCTTTCCGAAAAATACACAGCTTTAACTATGAAATTTTTCTCTTCTTTAATAAGAATAAATTTTTTAAAAAATTAACTAAAATTTTCCATTGTCATGAGTTTTTATTAAATCATAGCTTTTTGCTTTCTGAAATGTAGGCTTTAATTTAATTAGAAAGGTTGTTAGTACTTGCAAAAGGATGACACAGCTAAGATAGTTTCATTGATTTTTTAAATCAGACATGATAATCTACCATAACGGAACATTAGTAAATTTCAACGAATACGTTGGAAGAAATATTACGTGCAAGAACAATGACATGGCTTTATGTCTAGGCATTTTCAACGTTCAATTGAAGCAGAATGCAAAACAAAAAATACACAGACAGGATCTAAATACTTTAATGTAAATTATGCCATAACTGTCGAGTCAGTCATCGAAACGCAAGGCAAACTGGGCCAGAAAGATATACAAGCTAATTGAAAAAATGTAAAAATCCTTCAATTAATATTCGGAGAATTAAGTAATAATTTGTTTTAAGCTTAAAAAGTTCCAGTACTCGGATCATGAAAATTTACTGAAGTTAATAAACTAAATTATCTAGAAAATAATGCAAAGAAAGAATGACAATGAGTAGTTGGTTGTATCTTAAGGTTCCCAAACCCTAGGCAGTTTTCTACTTTGCCATTTGATACTCCTTGTCCTGTGCGCAAACCTCAACCAACTTTTTTGCCTAACTGCATAAGCTTACAAGCTAATAAGTCGGCATTGCTCGGGATCCAAATTTGTTCATGTGCACTCCTCCATTTATTCTCTGCTAACATCGTCATTATAGGTTCTATGTCAGATGCGCACAGGCGCATTTCCGCACATCATTAACTAGTGGAATTTCCGCACACATTGTAGGTTTACTGGATTTAATTACCTTTGGCAGAAAAACTTGCCAAACATCTAGAGGGGCAATAGGTGATGCATACTTGTCGTTCTTATAAGAGAGTGATTGATGAAATCAAGGGGTTCTTTTCTATGGTATAATCACCACTTTCCCAAGGGAAAATTGATAATTACCTTTACCCCTACCAAGAAATCCGTAGAACATTTTTTTAAAAGTTTCATTCTTTGATTTGATAGTGATCCGTGTGTCAGCTTTTTTTTTCCTTCTCCTTTGCTTTTTTATAAATTTTTAAGTAAGAGAAACAGTTTTAAAATTATTGCTTTGATAACGAAAATAGAACTTATTCATCAGTTCAAATATAAGTCGAATGATTTTCATTTCAACAAATGAATATTTGGCTTAAATGTTTTGATATTATGCCATTAAAGTTGTAATTTACGCTAAATATCAATGAAAAATTCATTTGATTCTTTTATTAATATAATGCACCAAAAGAGAAGTGAAAACAGCCTTTAAAATAGAGGTGCTAAAAACTGTAGATATTTTAAGTGGCAAATAAAAAATATTTATAAACATTTTAAAAATGTTAATCACAGTTATTTAGGTATATCATTTTGGGAGGCTTAAAATGGTCTTAATATTAAATTAAATCAGATTGATACTGCAAAATCAATTGGATTTTTAAAAAATGTAAAGAAATGAAAGAGAAAATAGGATTTTTTCAAATATTATTTTCAGATATTAGAAAATTACACTTTTTCCACAGAAAACTGAGAGCCAGAATCTCAAAGATACAGGGAGATTATACATTGTGAAAATTAAATAAGTAGTATTAGTAGAGAAAATAGGAAGTACAAGTTTTGTTCAAAATATAGGGTGGTGTTAAATTATTAAACCCATTTAAAAATTGATAAAAAAACTAATAATGTTACAACTGCGTTTTTTTTAAAATGAGAGAACAAATAAAAAGTTTTTTTCAGATAAGTAGCGTACCATTAAAGCGTTCTAAATTTACTACAGCGACAGAATTCAATACTCACTGGCTACCAATCAGCAAAAGGCAATGCGCGTTTTTTGGTTTCCTTTTTCAGTGTGTCTTGAATATCTTGAAAACTATTCAGTTTTCGAATTGCAATTGATTTTTCAAATTAAAAAAACGTAAAATTTCCTACAAATGCATGATTTTATTTTTCTTCTAGCTTTAGTAGTTTCGCATATAATGGCTCTCAAAAATGGGAGATACCCAAAAATGTACGACCACCTCGATCACCGCAACGGCGCGTTAACTAAGACTTTTTAATTCTCAGTTAAAAAAAACGTTGTAGTAACATTATCATTTTTTTCCATTAATTTTTGAAATGGGTCAAATAATTTATGACCACTCTGTGATAAGATGGGTTTCTAGTTAGGTGTGGGTGACTTAATTTTCCTTTTGTAAAAAAAATTCTACCCTCATTTAATAATTTCAAAGCAATACAAATATCGCTATTAAATAGTTCTTAAGAATGAATAGAGGAATATTGTGTCTGAAGATAAATTTTATCGAACACAGCATCATCATCATCAAACACAAATTTTATAAACAAACATATATCATTATGGAAAACCATAAGTCGTTTAGTATATCTTTTTAAGTCACAATCAGCTATTTTAGTTTTGGGAAATCACGAAAAAAAATGCCTTTAATTGAAACTTAGAAGGTTCTCTAGTATAATATTTGTGATTTTGCAAACATATCCATAATTTTTTCTTAAAATTAAAAGGCAATATATTTTCAATTAATTGAAAGGCATGCATATTTTCAAGATTTCTCGACTATTTGGGGGAATTGAAAAGAAAATGCTGGAAACATATAGGTTTATATAACTTAGGACCCCATAATGTCTAAATCAGCCCCTGAGTGAAGTTGACTTTTATTTTGTAATAATTGTATTAATTTTTTGTTTTTGTTCGTTAACTGTAAATAATTCAGTTTTAATTAATTTCTTATTGATTTTTAAATAATTAATTATAACTGTAAAATTCATGATCTTGTGGATGTAAATGGTATTTTGCAATTTGGTTGCTGATAGATGGCAATTTGATTAATTGATAAAGTACGGTAATAGTGCTTTGTAACGTAGATTCATTAAAATAAAACAGAGAGAATCGAGAAATCTGATATATATATTAAGCACTTGATATATATTTCAAAAGAGCTCTTCAAAATCATGTTGGGCACCAATCATTGTGAAAATGTAATAAGTTATATTGTTTCGTTTAACATTTTAAGTAGTAATTTCTGAAACGGTTAAACTTGACTGTTATCTACTTTAATAAATGATAAACATTTTCTCACAATTTATTTCTTAATAGGTATGAGGCACATACTTAAAAACAACTTTACTGTTAAAATGAAATTAAAGAATTTATTTTGAGAATAAGTGAAACAGCGAAATAATACTGATAAATGTTTGAGCTTGATTTCAAAATGTGCCCTGTGCATTCTCTTTCCTTCTTTTAAATAAACGAAGCAACAAATAAATATAAAATTAGTTATAAACTGGAAATTGTAACTCAGTTTATTATATTGCATCTTTTTTTCGTACATCAAAATTATCATTTTTATAACTTCTGCAGAGTAAATTTATAAACGAGTTCCTTTATCAATCAATTTTGTTGAGAAGCAATTTCTTTTTTATCCTATTCATGTATTTTAAATTTATTTAACATTACTCTTAACTTACATCGATTATTCATATTTTAATTTAAATTATATCGGTATTAGTTATTTGTTTGAGAATAACAGTTATTAAGGTCCTTAGCATTTTCCCACGGAAGCATCGTTGAAGCAGGGTGCACTGACATTGATTGATTGTTATATGCGCTAAAGCCACGCCAAATCATATAGACATCGATAAAGTTTACCATACTGCAACCTTTCCAACGCTTGTGCACAAAGGACACTACTTAATGACTTAGCGTTAATGAGGCTGTGCGCAAGTTCCACAATACCGTCATTATATAGCCTATTGGGTTAAATGTTGCTGGGTTGATTATACTTGTTTTTCAATCCGCCACTAGTCGAAACGGTGTTCACTTCACTGATCTTCAATGCGTTACCCTATCGAATTCTGTCACCGTTACATTAAGTTAAAGTGTGTGTTGTGTGAATGAATATGTTCTTCTTGAAGTATAGTATCACTGTTTCGAACTTCATTGTTTTCATGGTCAAGATCAAGATAATCCCAAAAAAGTGAAGAAGAAGACGCCTCGAAATATCTTGTATCAGCTGCAGATACTGGTAGTGCACTTGAAATAGCGTTAAGCTCCGTGGAACAACAGTAAGCTGCCGCTACTCCGACGAGCGTGTTGTTATGAGGAACCGGGTAACATCGCATCGCCAATAAGGTTATAGTTCGTAACTCAAAACAAGATAATCGACTTTGTTTCTTCTAACTAAGGTGCTGTATTTATTCGTAAATACCAAATAAAATGTTTGTCTTATGTTAGGAATAAACAATAGCTTTGTTTATGATTTGTAATTGTTATTTTTCCTTTATTTTTTAATAAAAATTTTCAGAAAAATAAATAACATGCTAGGTTTCTTGGGGTTCGGATTGCCGAAATCGCACTGTACAGATCTTCCATCATTCATTCATTACAAATTGTCCTTCAGTGTCCCTCTAGTTTTTTTAACGCTAAACAAAAGAATTTATATATTGTTTAAAAGCTCGTTAAAATTCTTAAATCTTGAAATTTTTTGAGAATCCGTACCGGAATCTATTTCAAATGTAATGGAACACCTAGAATTTATGTATAGCTAAGATTTTTATATATTTTTTTTATTTTTTTCTAGCCTTCTTTGAATTTCTGCCACTTTAAGGCAGCCATAATCATCACTTTCAAGAGCTAACGTATCTTCTTTGGAACCTTAGAAAAATGGCAATCCGACCAATATGCATCGTTAAAATGTCTCGAACCATAACTTACGTTGGTCTACTTCTAAGAAATCTCGCATTAATTGGGAAAGAAAACGCAATTTGGTTTATGCGGTCGAGATATATATCCTTAGTAAATCTAGAATGGAAGTGTTCTCGCTACAGAACCCTGTGAGAAATTTGAAATAAAACTCCTCTTTACGTGTTACTTTACAGATTTTTCACATTGTTAAAATGTCAATAAACTTCTGACATTCTTTCAAAATCCATCTCAGAATGTTATTGAAATTCGATGGAATCTATGGTTTTTGCTGCAACTGAGGATAGCTTACTGTTACAAAATTTTAATTTTGGTTTATTGCCATGTGAATCTTACGACTGAAAAGAGACATTTAGAGGTTATTAATAGAAGCAGGGCTAGCCAATATCCATTCATTCAATAGCTAGGAGAGACGATTGAACCTTAAAATTTCAGAGTGCAGCCAATACCCCCGGCCTTGGCGAACATTTAATAAATTGGCAACAAAATAAAGGTTTAGGAAAATACAAGAATTACGGTCTTATCTTTGATAGGATCTGTGATATCGAGAATCTTGTGGATATTCCCTATGACGTCACGGCAGGTCATAAAGATTATAAATGCAGAGCTTCTGAAACGAGTTGAATAATGCGTAGTTCTTGCAGAGCGAATTGGTCATCTGTTTTATGCTGAGCGTCATTCGTTGTGTTGTTGCTATTATTATTAATTAATTGTTGTCAGTTTTTTCTTCTTTTTTTATACAAGAGATGTTTTCCTTGTAAACTTTGCTTCGTATTTGCTGGAATATTTGTGGAATAAAGCGTCGTTCTCCATTATCCTGCTTGTTGGGATGCTTTCGCATTACACCCACCGGATGATTTACGTAACAATACGAAACCCGGCATTGTTTCATACGCAACAGTTCCAAATTGGTGAAAATTTTATGGAGATTCAAATTAATACTTTTCTGAGGCAGGTTTAATGATCACTCTCAACAGCTAGAATATTTTCGAATGACAAAAAAATGGCAGTCCGACCAATATGCATTGTTAAAATGTCCTGAATTTCGTTGTTGTTACCACTAACAAAAAAAGAACTAGTGGAGTTAAATGGGAAATATCCCAATCTCAGAGTTATTGTGGTTTTGTGTTGTCCATTTCTTGAAACAAAATGCTCTCGTTTAAGAGTGCTGTGAGAAACTCAAAAGAAAACTCCTCTTTATACCATGCCTTCGAACTCCAAAATTTCGATCACCCTAATGGCGCGCAGAATCCTCTGCACTTATAAAAAGGGTGAGTATTGAAAGACAAACGATATTTTGTTCTTTATTAAACACATAAAATTAAACTTAAATGGTGTGATTTAATTGAAAATGAACATTTCCTTTTCTTGGACGGCCTAATCCACGTCTTGCCAACTAACGCAGATTTTCTCCTTTTTCATTGCCTAATAAATGTGTTTTAAGCAAATTTAGTCAGAAAACACAGTTTCCTGATTAACTCAATTATTCTCGAGCCTAAATTTAAACAGAAGCCTTCCATGGTATAAATGGATAAATACGCTTATGGACTTTTTGATAATGCCGCGATTCAATGGCTTTTTATAATAAATCCACATGCTCGTCGCTGCGTCTCTTGAGGCTAACGCTCTAACTCTCTCTGTAAGCTTTGCGCAAATTTATAGTTACAGTTATTTTATATTAGAACAAGATCTATATATTAATATAACTTTCCTCAACTTCCTAATCAAATATCACCAGATTTGTTTCAAAAACATTAAGAAAAGAATCGGAATATTTATTTGACCAAAATTTGGGATACATTTAATTTTTCTGTCTTCATTTACAATTTATTCTGTAAATTAACCTTCCTTCAGACGCAATGGGCCTTACAAGCACAGCTCAGACGTTTTCGCCCCCCCCCCTTCACTTCCAGAAGGTCTGTTCATTCAATAGTCTTCTTTCTTTATCTGATGTTTAGAGCCCTCCCCCTATTCAATTGACTTCCCCGCTACTTCAAATGCAGATATCACCATATTGGCCTCACATGCGTATTGCGCCCCAATTCGTCACACAAAAGCTTATTCGTAAAGTGCGATTTTTTACCATGGATGTTTATTTCACTCATTTCATGATTTCATCATTTAAAATTTTTTGTTATAAAAATGGTTGCCTCCAAAATTTGTTTCACTTCTTGATGACTCTTTTGAAAAGATATCCTCACTCGTTCCATTTAAGTCTTAACATGAAAGTCAGTGAGTAATTTTAAAATCCTAAATTTAAAATTAGTGGTTAATAACAATATGAAAATTATGAGATTGTTTACTTTTTCCTGACGGACACATTGCGCCCGAACTCGCCGGTGCGAATATTTTGCATGACGGAATGTCATTCAGTTAAGGCAGATTTCAAGTCATTTTGAGAAGAGTAAATTTGTATTCGTGCGAATTTTAAACACTGGTAGAACATTCGATTCCACGGAAGATCCGCGGTGTAGTCAGGCCTAGAGAACGTTAAAGCCATTGGGAGCCAAACTGTAGAGGTTTGAAAAAGGAAGGATTCTCGACTTAATTGTCGTCTTTGGCGAGTTCCGTAGGTAAATATATCTCGTGTAGCTTCAAACAAGACGTAATTATAACTAAAATAAACCAGCGGCCGCTAATATAAAGATACCTTGCCTAATTTTTCCAGGCATAATTTTGAAAATGGTCTGGAATTTCTTAATGTTTGAATTGCATTGAAGTGAAAACTTAAGATCTACTTCGTTCACGGCAGAAATCATTCATACTCCTATTTCTAAAGCCTATATTTCCAATATTATATTTGTGCTAACAGAAACTGAACAGGGATTAACTCAATAATCAGGTATATGTATTCTTCCATAAAAGCGCTGACTGAAATCGTTTCAAGAAAAAAAACACTGAAATTCGTTCTTTGCCATTGTAATTCTAGCCTTACGACTCCACGAACGAGTTATGGCCGCAGACTATTCAAAGCAGCCACTCAATTTTCTATTCAGATAGATAAGGCATCCCGCTCGGGACACGCGTTTTAAGACACATTGCAATTATTGAATTGTCCGTCGGTGGTGGCACTTGAACGGTCTTCTTAAAATGCCGTTCCTTTACAGTTCTGAGTGGTAAGAGACAAAAGAGTTGGAAACCTTTTCTGAATTGATGGAAAAAAAAAGATATTTAATATTTTTCAGGTGAATTAAACAATAACTTTGTTCAAAAAATAAATTAATTATAAATTAAAGGATCACTAAATTTCTCAATATTTTTTCTAACACAGAAATATGAATTAAGTCTGAAGAATTCTATATAGTGCTTAGAACGTAATGGAAGAAAATATCTTTATGCTAAACAGCAATAATGTTGCCAAAATACGTATTATTCGAATTAATTAACACCGTTGAAAGATTGGGAATCGCAAATGATGCCGCTTTCTTCAAGCAGCTCTTAAGTTTGTTGGGATAATCTTTACAGAAAGATCTCTAACAATGTTTCAGGATATGTTAGAATCAAAAGCTTGGTTGACAGTTCGTTAATTAATAACGGCTGTTAACATCTTCGGTGTGAGACAAAATGTAATTTTGTCGACTTGGGAATCGAATCTTCCATTATATAGCAGCCCTTCTAAATAGTGTAGTAAAATGTTTATGGAATGTGAAAGAAGGGCATCGTTTTTTGTAAAAACTTTTCAGGATCAATAAACTAAGAAAGAAGAAAAAAAAATAAGAAAGGCGCAGTTCGGTTCCGCGTCGTAGATTTTTCGTGAAAACGTCAGAATAAAATCATAAAACAAGTGTTTCGTATTAATATGTAATTTAATTATCAATCTCTTTAATACAATATTTACACAGAGTAGTATAATAGTTACAGATTAGATAAATCACAAACTACCACAGTCCCTTGCTACATGCGATAAACATGTGATTTATCTATTCTGTAACCATTATACTACTCTGTGTAAAGACAGAGATTGATAAATAAATTACATATTAAATCGAAACACTTGTTTTATGATTTTATCCCGAAGTTTTCACGAAAAATCTACGGTGCGGACACGAAATGCGCTTTCTTATGTTTTATTTAGAGTAGCTTTTGAACGCGCCATCTATTGACAGTATATAGAACTATATTTCGCGTATGCGCTTTTAAACCTTATTTACTACAAATGCTCATATTTCCCGTAATATTTAAACTTTTGACTTTAAATTTCAATACAATGTTTCTTTTACGTATTGTCAAGTATTCTGTAAGTTTCATACAATTCGAAAGAAAACTGCATGTTATAATCAAAACACATGCGGAGAATGAAATTTTCAATTTAAAGCCGATTTTTAATTATATTCTGATAAATATTTTTATTTTCTCACTTTGGGTCCTATTAATTCTCCTCAAGCTCTTCAATATGACACCAGAATAAACCTCCTAGCTAAATGATTTTCCACGCTACAGTTATTTATAACCTTACATAAAGATAATTCATAACAATCATGCGCATGAGCCTAAACTGGTACGATGACGTCACAGCAAAAACAAATACTATGGGATATACTCTTACAGATACGATCTATCCGTTGTGGGGTCAATAATTCTTTTCGTATTATTAGTCTCGTAGTTATTAGCGATTAAAATCTGACGGTATCTTGTCGCACAAGAAAGTTCGACCGTCTATCCCTGTAACGAGCGGAAAGACGTTTCCACGTCAAAAAATTATTATTCGCAAACTTGGATCATTATTTCATTCGTAAAAGAAATAATACTTTTAGTAGATCAATTTGTTTCAAAATTATATATAAAGACTTATTTTGCATGAAGTCAAAAACCTTTAACTACATGCTGTGCAATTTTCTCTAAATTTAATTAACTCTTCTTTAAAAAGCCCATTTAAGGGTCAAACTTACATTTAACACAGGAATAATAACCGCCCTTTTTTTCAAAGTGTTTTTAATCTGAGAAATCCGACATATATTTTAACTCAATTATTAGAATTTGAAGTATTATAAATGTATCAACTTTCTGAATATACTAAACCAAAAATAATTACAATTGAATCATACAGGGCAAAACTCAGCTTGCGGTTCATGCGGAAGAATAGTTAATTAGATATTAAAACGTGAACTTCAATTATTTATATTATCTATATTATATAAAACGCTTATGCGTGGCGCAAAAAGTACCTTTATTTCTTTCTCCCCGTTGGCAACGATCAGTTTGTTTACCAATCTCAACCCTGAGAGCATTTTGCTAACCGAGCTAATCGCTTACGCATTACAGGAGAAGTAGTTTTTTTTAAATTTATTTATTTAAAATGAACTCTTTGCGAACTTTTGAATACAATTTGCGTAAAAGAGAGCAGCGTGCAAGGGCATCCCTAGATGAAAGATTTCAGCGAAGATTGGCCAGAAATGCCGCCGATAGGCTTAGGCGAACCAGAGCACACAGCGAGCAACAAATGGCTATTAGGGTGAATTCCCAAGCCGAAACGAACGTTTCCGAGCACGATTCGGTATGATGACGGAAATATGCAATTTTTGTCAAGCACTTTATTGGCGAAATGAATTGAAATCCAGCAACAAGTATACCAAATGCTGTCACGAAGGTAAAGTTCGTTTATCGAATCTGGCGGAAACTCCCGATCTTTTAAAGGAATTGCTCACTAACTATTCACTAGAGGCCAGAAACTATCAACAACATATAAGGGCTGCAGTAGCGTTTGCATCGGGGGTGAAGTAAACGCACCTCCTGGCAATGGCCCATATTGCTTTCGAATCCACAGTCAGATTTACCACAGGATTGCTCCACTGTATTTTAATGAAAGATTTAAACCTGGCTTTGGACAATTGTATATTTTTGATGCCTCTGAAGCCAACAGCCGGCGTTTGGAAAACAATCTATCTTGCCTAAGTTCTGTGATGGAGAATTTGGATGCATTGCTCCGTAACTAATAGTAATTCAATTGCAGAAAAATGTCATAGTGGCAAAAAAATTAATGCAGATAATAACAATAAATCCTATCTCATACCTCGAATACCTCTCATTCCATCTGATAGTAATATGCTTTTTTTTAATTCAAGCGTAAACAATTTCCCATTTGAAACCTGGACAAGCTAGTACTTCGGAGTTCGGAAACAAGTTGATTTTGACACATTTCAGACAAAATGCGTCAACAGATTGGAAGACGGTTTATTTGTCTGCCGACTAGCTTGCCGCTTTCAAATTAACACGGACTGACAGAGAGACGTCCAAAATTTGACAGAAGTTTCCAGCTTGACGAATATTTATATTAACAAATTTATAAATTGTAAAATAATAATGTAAATAAGATTCATAAAAATAATTTTAAAAAGGAGATATAATAAATTATTTATGAAAAACAAAGTATATTATCAATTAAAAATACATCAGAACAGTTTTTGTCAGACAAATCTAATAATGCAAACTCACAAAAATATTTCTAATGAAAGTAGTAACTGTGAAAGAATGAAAGTAGTAACGATAATTAAAAAAATAAAGGTAAATTAAATTTAATTTAAAAAATTTTAACGATGGCAGAAAACCAAAGAAAGTTAACTTGAAATCTAATATGGGAATAAAAATTATTTTAACGAGAAAAATGTGATGCACAAAATACGAATTTGCGATCAGCAAAATCACTTTTCATACAAAGGCTCAAGAAGCCAAGAAATCTTCAGCGCTTTTAGAGTTACAAGCTGCTATATCACAATCAGCACTACAGTAAAAAATTGAACTGTCTGTACTTTGAAATCTTGCATGGAACACTAAAAACTTGCAATCCTATCAATAAAGTAAGAAATCTAAATTGAAAAATTTAAATTTGTAACAGTATTGATCGGATTGGCATTTGTAACAAATCTAAATTGCTAACATTTGTAAGCGTATTTAATATTATGTCTGACAAAAGCATGACTGCACCATATTTATTGTATAACAGTGCATGACATCAGATAAATCGCAACAGTAAGATGTGTGCTACTTTGAATTTGATTTTTAGAAATAGTGTAGAGAGAGACGATTACGAGAAGAGATGAGTACGGTACGTTTGAACGAAGTTACGTTGTACGCAGTTACGAAGTGTAATGGTTTTTCTTAATAAATGTTTGTTTTGTTTTAAAAGAAGTCTTACGAATGTCAATCAAAAAGCCAACACATACACATTTCTAACCTGTTTCTAATGCGCGCTTCAAAGGCAAAGACACAGTCGTAACCATCCCTCTCAATAGCTTCCAACGAAAACTATTAATTTGCTTTTTTCCGAAAAATATGCGTTTTTAAAATATCTCTAAAGTTAAAGTTCGTTGTCGTTACTACTGTCAAAAGTAGATCAAGCACAGTTATAATGATAGAAAACGCTTCTTCATTCGATAGGGTGTATTAACATCGTTTTATTTATCTTGAAAGACAGTGTTCTCCATAGAAAACGCTGTGATGAAACGCAGAAGAAACTCTAGATGTCATGTTTGCTGAAGACGGTATAGGAATGTTGCCACTATTTCAAATGTAACATATCGTCGCTTAACATGCAACACCGCCTCTAGGATTTTTTCTTAATTTCAAATAGCAAATAAATACTCAATAAAACTCAACTAAAAACGAATACTTATGAATTATTTTTCTGATATGACTGGAACTTGCGGTCTCATCTTTATTTCGGTATCAAAAAAAACTGCAGAAATATTCAATATTGGTTACGAAAAATCGAGTATTTCTTTCCCGTTTGAAATTTAGAAAAAGAGAGATACATATTGTTGCCTACTGAGCGACGAAATCAGATATACGCAAAATCAAATTTCACACCTGTTTGCAATCAGAGCTTCTAGAAGGCAGCCACAAACATCCCTCTTAGTAGCTTATGCATCTTCCGTGGAAAACTGTAAAGATAGCCCACATGTGACGTTGAAATTGCTCTAACACTAAGTTACGTCGTTGGAACCTCATTCGAACATTGAGAGAACAAGATTGCAAAGAAGCAACGCATTTATACCAATTACAGTAGCATTATAGAACGTATTTAAGATGTTTCTTGCTTCCTATAGGATTAACACTATGAGAGGAATGCCACCTCAAACCTCCCGTTCGAAACATGCCAGACTCCGGTGACCTAGGTGAATGTTCGAAGACTAAGGGGAGTTCTTTTCTTTGTTGACAAGAGATTGCGAAACAGTGGGTTTCGCTCTAAACGAATTTCTGCGAAGAAAAGCCGATTGAAAAATTATTCTAGATTTTGGGGCACTGGAATTCTCACTCTAGCTGGCCTCAGAGAGTTAAATTCTCTGACTGTGTGATTTTTTTTTGTCAAGAACTTTATAAGCTTTCTGTGTTGTGGCTCTTCTTCCTACTATAGTGTTCGAGTGACGCAACTGCCCAATTAGAACAAATATTTTACGCTTTCTTCACAATGTTGATACGATATTTTGTATGCACCGTAGTGTCGAAAAGATATCGCATGAATATTGTAGAACATCGCGCGCTAATATAATGAACACAAAAACTCTTCCACCAATCAAGAGCAGGCATTCTCAGCCACGACAATTTAACAGTATGCCAGAATTGCGGGATAATGATTCAAAGAATAGTCATATGTTCAAATGA
>BGPR01006261.1:14439-42062 GCA_013235015.1 Araneus ventricosus | reverse complement strand
CGGAATGTAATTCAAATGCAATGGAATATCGGGATATTATAGGCTTGAGAGAAATACGAGCTATCTCATCCGTAACATTTCTAAATTGATTAAATTCAAATTTCCATCGTTCTTTGCTTTCACTGCTACATGTCTTATTCGTAACCATTGCTCTCAATAGCTTCCAAACAAAATCACTTAACGATGGTAATTTGACCGATATTGCTATTTTTAAAAAGTCTCAAACATTAAAGTTCCTTGTTGTTTTACCAATAATAAAAACATACCAAACACATTTATATCTGAAATAAAAGCGGTTTGATTCATAGAGTTAAAGTAAAATTCATCTATTTCTTAAAAGAAAGTGTCCTACCGAGAGGACGCTTACAAAGGAAAAGACATTCTTCTTTCATGTTTATCATTCCAACTCTGTTTCATTCCATAATTCAAACCACTCACCATAATTACTATTTTTTTCACCTGACGGATGTTGTATTTTTTTTTAAATCTCTAATATTAACCTCGTTGTTATTTACCACTAACTAAAACAAATCAAACACAGTTATATCAGAAGGAAAAGCTGCTTGATTCATTAATAAAAGTCCTTTGAATTCCTCAAAAGAAAGTATTCTCCTGAGAGAAGGCTTTAAAAAAGTAGAAGAAAGCACTTCGTTCTTGTTTATTTACCGAGACCTTGCGGAATGCTTCCTTTGTACTTTAAAAAGGAAGATAAATTCTCATTTCATATTGATCATTCCAACCCTATTCCATTTCGTTATTCAAAGCACACACCCTCTTCATGGTGTTTTTAATACAAAGTGTAAGGAGACAAATAATCTTCAGAGTGAAGAAAACCACGCGTTACATTAAGTCCATTAAACTTGCTTTATTAATAAGTGTAATCCAGGTTTTGCCAACCGACGCCTCAAATCATGTTTCAGTAGTGTGTCTGAAAGCCTCTTAAGCAAAAGACAGTCGCAAATCTCAGTTATAAGCTGTTCACAGTTGTAAGACGGGCGTGCATCGTCTTCAATGTACAATCTGTTTTAAGACTGTATTGGAAATCTACACATCCTGCACAATTATCTGATCGATTCTGAATGTTGTATTTATAGATTTTCACAAAAGATTTGAACATTTATTAATGTTGTGGCAACAGTTGTAAATTAATTGCGAAAATCTGATTGTTTTACCTTATTAAGCAATTTTATTTAACCTGATTTGTTTTATATTTGTAAAAATATAATTTTCTAATTGATTTCCCACTCAATTTCTTCTGTGCTAGAGTTTCGAAATTTTGTATAATTAAGTATTGAGGATGAAAATACACTATTTTAATAATTGCAGAACTTAATTGAAAGTAAACGGGTGAATTTAAATACTTTCTGATACTATACACGTCGCGCCAGCTATCAGTGTGTTTAAAAAAAATGATTCCCTTAAAGTCCCTATAATATTCACTATAAAAAATTATGATTTTAATTACTATAAATTGAAAAAGATAATTAAAATTTTAAAAAATCTACATTTTATTACTGTGTTTCAGTTATTGTGCAAATCTGGATATTTTCCCTCATTGAACACATTTATTCGACTTAACTTATTTAATGTTTGTAAATATGGAATTTCGTTATTCATATTTAGCACACTTCCTAATGTACTGGAGATCAGAAATTTTGCAAACTTGTGAATTGTGAATGACAAAGCACTATTTTAATATTTTCAGGACTTCATTATAAGTGAAAGGTTTGAAAACATTGATTCTATCCACGTCGCACCAACGTCAGTATATCTGAGAAAGAATATGATTTGAGGTTTCTATAATATTTATGATAATGGATTGAGAATTAAAGACAAAAAACGCGGAATTAATAATAAAAAACGAATCAACTTTTTAGAACACTAATAAAAATTGGTGTTTTAAAACTATTTGTAGTAATTTTTTGCATGTACAATTTTCATGCCATTGCAAATTCTTCCTCAGTTTTAATATAGTTGGCGGAACTGCAAATTACAGAACTTTATACGTTGTTTAAAGGTCACTAAAATTCTAAAAATATTAAATTGTTTGTGAATACGTATCGGATTGTAATTGAAAAGCAATGGAATTCCTGGTTGTTGTGGTTAGGATAGGAATTCTGACATCATTTCAACTGAAACAAAACAAAATTTCTCAAGTTCATATTTCTAACCTGCTTCGAATACGCGATTCAAACACGTAGCCTTAAACATCCCTCTCAATAGCTTCCCTGAAAAACTAGTAAACTAGTAAAAGGTGGTCCGACCGATATGCACGGTGGTCGAACGTTAAAGTTCCTTCTTCTTACCACTAACAAAATTAGATCAAAAGCAGTTATATCGACAGAAAACGTTATTTCATTCTATTTCGTATTGAGAAATTTATCAACTTCTCGAAAGAAAGCGTTCTCGTTACCGAATGCTTTTTGAAGATAGTATAGGAATGCTGACACCATTTCATATGTAACAAACCCTAATTCACGTTTCAAGCCTGTTTCGAATCACCGGTTCTAGGAGGCAGCAGCAACCATCCCTCTAAAAACCTTTTTGATTTTCCGTGGAAGACTAGTAAGGTGGTCAAATGAGACGACGAAATTCTCCAAAACTATGTCGTTATTACCGCAGTCGAAAATAGAAAGAACGCAGATATATGGCAATGAAAATGCTGGTTCCTTCCAATAGGATCCTCATCCTCATTGCCTTTAACCCTATGAGTCGTATCCCGCCTCTAACCACCCGTTCGACAGAGGGCGGATTCAGACTGTTCCGGGCGCTTTTATAAATTCTAGAGGAGCAAGCGAAGTTCTTTTTTTGGCAGCCTTTCTTTATTGACGAAGATAATGGCGCAGCAGCGGGCATTCGCTCTTCTGGGATTTCTGATGATTGTATTCTTTTTTCATGGACGAAAAATTACCCCGTACCTTGATGCACTGGGATTCTTAATTTAGCCGGCCTCAGAAGTTGAAGTTCCTGAAATGTTGCTTGGTTTTAACCGCTTAAGGACCGAGTTATTTAGTAACCTACGGTGTTTAGGATGAGTTAGATTGGGATAAGTCTCTAAGCGGTTAATGGCTCAAGAACTGGATATGCTTACTGTGGTGCCACTTCTTCCAACGATGGTTGTAGAGAGCCGTAACTGCCCTATTGATACAAGGTATCTAACGATATCTCCAGAATGTTGCTACGATGTCCTGAATGCCCCGGAAAATCGTAAATATATCGCATGAAAATTGTAGAGCATATTGCGCTAATATGGTGGACGCTAAAGCTTTTCCACCAATCCAGAGTAGATATCCTCAGCCAGGACTCTTTGAGTATTGTAACAATTGGTGGGATAATAGTTCAAAAACAATTTATATGTTTAAATGGGTTTTTCAAGTGCGGATCTGGGGGCTACAGGGCTCACACCACCCGTCGAGTCTTAAATTGTAGACTGTCCAGAATGCTATGTATTGACTTTTTAAAACTTATCTGAACTTTCCAGAAAAGTAGTTGTAATAGTAACTTGCTAGACAGAATTGAGTATTTACATGGACGGAAGGGGAGAGACCACCTCCTCCTTGAATGGTGGGTAAATTGACGTTTTTTTTTGTTCTTTAAGCTGCATGACTAACAATAATTTAAGTTGCAAGGGATTTGTAGCAGGGTTTCCTGGGGCACTCATTGATTGCCCCAGTATGCAAATATTGCATACTGATACATTGCCGTGCGGCGATCGCATTAGAACGACAATTTTTGAGGCAGTTTTCAGTATAGAAAAGAAACTTCCTTTTTAAGGAAAATAACTTGATATTTTTTAAACTTGAACCTTCGAATACTTATATTCAATTGTGTGCTACCATGCCATTTGCGTGGAGCGGTCTCACCGTGAATATCAACAGTATAGAAATGTTACACAGTATAGAAGATACTTCGTAGAATGGGGAAGAGAATGGAGTGTGCCATTTGGACCTCTTTTTGTACGGATTGGATCTAAAATGGGATCGAGATTCATAATTCCGGTGTCAAGACCATATGCGATATTTCATATATCTTGCTTGTTGTGATTATGAGTTATCGTGTTCGCTTATACACCGGAAGACAAACAAACCGTCTGCCAACCTGTTGATGCATTTAATCCAAAATATGATATAGATCAATAGTGCAACTACTAAATCTAGTTACCGATTCCCGTAGTACAAGCTGGTAGAGTTTTTATTTACAGCATTCAAAATTATCACAAACGCATAGACAAACGTACCGAAATCGGATTTCTTGCTAAATTTTCACATTTTACAATCCGCACTACAGTCAAAATTTTAAACACTTCGACTGGATATCTTGTATGGAAAACTAAAAAATGGCAATCCGATCAATATGTAACGTTAAAATATCTCGAATTTCGTTGTTACCACTCGCAAAAATAGAACTAACAAGGTTAAATGGGAACGATTCCGCTGTCAGTGCTATAAAGTTGTTTGTCATTTTCTTATAATTCTTGGAAGAAAGTGCTCTCGTTTGAGAGCGCTGTGAGAAACTCAAAAAAAAAGTTCTTTACTTTCGAACTACAAAGTTTCAATCACCGTACTGGCATGCCGAATTTTCTGCTCTTCTAAAAAAGGATGAGAAATGCGTGTTTTTATGTTGATTATTAAGACACATACAATGTTTCTTTATTAAATGCATACTATGTAACTTACAAAAATTGCTTTTAATACCAACTGGACTTTTTGTGTGTGTTTAAGCCTAGTCCACGTCTTGCCAACTGTCTCCGCTTCCCCACATTTTAATTGTTGAACAAATGCAGTTTAAGCAAATAAAGACAGAAACGACAGTTACCGCATCGGCAAACTGTAAGTATTTAAATTATTTTTATTAAAATTATTTCATTATGCGCAAACCAAGAATCCACATGAATTCTTTCTTAGATTTAGATTTATTTTTTATTTCTATAGAGCATCCTTATATTTGTGTCTGATTAAGACCGAACTTAAATGTTTGTCATAGGCAAAGAAAAGTTTCATTACAAAAAGTTAACCAAATAATTCTTTAAAAATTATTCTACAAACTTATCAATTTCTGCACAAAAATAAAAACAGTTTCAAAAAAATTATTTTTATTAGCGTACTAAAAAATAGAATATTTTATTTTAGTTATTTATTCACATTTATTCTTTAATTTATAATGCGTCATTATAAATATTATTCAGTGTTAAATTTATATTTTCTCAAGTTAATGAAAATTGCGACAACTCTGAGGAGAAAGAGCAGCGTGTATTGAGGTTAATGGTAACATTCACCAAAAACCGTGAAAAGGATGCTTTGCTTGATGTGTCATAGAAGTGCACCAAGTGCACTTTCAGTTTATGCATGAATGAAGAAGACTCAAGACAGAAAATATTCAAAATCACATGGCGGAAAATCGAACAAAGACTGGCCATTCTAAGTGCCACTAAAGAATCTCTCAGTGAGCTCTTTGAATTAAAAAAAATCTTTTCTTGATTCTTTGGCCGCAAACAGCATTTAATTTCACCTTTCCTCATATCTTTAATTAATATTCAGAATAACAAAGACCTTCTTAGAAAAACAGAAATTTCATGTCTGCCAAAACAGTAAATATATCTTATATCTCAATGACTGGAAATAGAGATAAAATAATTCTTCTACTGTATTTCAAGTAAATTTTCTTCATCAGTTCACTGTGTGAAGATGTGTTTCAGTATTTAAATTGATATTTCAAGGTTAAAATTGAAAAGTCTTTTTAAACTTAGAAATTATTCCAAAAACAATTAAATAATTTTAGTAAACATTGCACAGCATTCACTTTAAAGACCTATGGCTTTAAACAAACGAATACTATAATTTTCAAAGAAATTGGTCTTTTGAAGGCAACATTTCATCAAATAAACAGAATAATGATTATTTTCTTCATTTTTTGGTTCATTGATACTGAAAAAGAAATTTTAGCTAAATGATGCACTAATTTCATTTTCAATAAAAAATTTTCCAACAACAATACCGGATGGCTGGTATAGAGTTAAGGTACCTTTGCCACATGGTCTTGCCTGAAGATGGCATTCACCTGACGTTTTATGAATATCTTCGCCATGTCGGAATCGGTTCTGAAGCAGACAAATTAACTTTTATGCACAAAAAAGATGCGTATTGATATTTATTAATTAATTTCTTTTTTTAAAAAATTTATAAATGAAATTTCTTGGTAAGTGTTAGCAAGACGTTAAGAAACTTTCGTTGCATCAATTCAGAAGATATTTTCAAACTACTTTGTTTCTTACCACTCGGTAATGTTACGGAATGGCTATTTAGGGCTGTAAATTATCTAAACAGGTTTGCAGCGCAAGTGCAGAAAAACATGTTTTGAAAAGGTGTCCCACACGGAATGCCTCTTAACTACCAAGAAAGTAAATTTAGATCCAGCTTTATCTGACATCTCTTACGGCCATAAGACGATTCAGACATGAATCGTCTATCAGTATAATTTTTAAAAAATGAATGGCAAAGCTGTAAGTTCATTTTATGACTTATGATCAAAACGGGTTTCCGCAAATATTCTTGTCACTTTCCGCATCGTCATCACATTCATTATGCAAGGGACCCAGGTTGGGAGAGTCCAATTCATATCGTTTCCTCCCAAAAAGTCCCGGTTTAAAAGGAGTTAGAAGAAAAAAGTAGCCTCGGGATTAAAGAGTTAAAATAGAAGCCCCAGGAGCAAAGCAAACTTAATCGTTCATATTTCACTATGCGTAGTACAGTCAAAATTTGTAATGCTTTAGTTCACTGTACATGTATCAACTGAACATGAACTGACGCAATTTTCAGTGATACTCTTCTTTTATAGATCTTAATAAAAAATTCTTTCATATATTAAACTGGTGATAACTCAATCAATGTCCGTTATAACGAAACTTCAACGGACAGACCCACAAATTCGCTATATCCGATTTTTGAAACATTATCTTCACAAAAATTGCTATAATTTTTAAACACATTTTTGCGTTAAACAAATTAATTACACTGAATTATAATTAATAATGGGCATTAAAGTAGATATAAAAAAGTGAAATCATTTGTTCTCACACTTCGCAACATCTTGGTACCTTTCAGATTTTTCTTGTAGGCTCAGATTACCACGCCACAATTTTTCCAAATGCTCGAAACTGTTCATTTGGAAAGAGAAAATTATCTATACACAGAAGATTTGATCTCACTGTTTTCTATTCTTTTTACAGTTTTCACTTTTTACTCGTTGGAAAAAGTTTTCCATATACTAACACCCATTTTAAATCTACAAGATATCAGCGACTCAAAAGATATTCAGGAAAACTAGAAAAAGGGAAAGAATCTATTGTGGCATATATATCGTAGGCGAATTGAGATAATCAGTTTTATTGCAAAGAGCCTGGTCATTTTTCAGGCTCTTTGCAATAAGCCTGTCTCCAATTTTCCAGGCGATTGCAAAATGACCAAGCTCTTTGCAATAAGCCTGATTATCTCAATTCGCCTGACACAAATATGCCTCATCTCTTAGCAGCTTCCGCAGACACCAAGGAAATAGATGCGCATGAGAGACCATCGTTTCCCGCCGGATTGTCGCATTGGGTGATGAATTTAAAATGACCATCACAGGATGGTCTCTGTGAATACTGTTTTCCCGTGAGTTATTAATAAAAGGTGAAAGGTGAGCAAGCTAATTAAATATTCCCCACCCGTATGAGAGGAGCAGATGATTCTGAGAGAAGAAGATGACAGAGAGGAAAAGTTGGAATTTTGTTTCGCTATCCGAATTTCTTGGAAGTGCGTTCCATGTGTTTGAAAATATATTAGTTACATAGAAGTTCGGTTGAGACCATTTGAAAATTTTGCTATAACAGATACCGGGTATATCTCTGTATTTTAAAAATGCATGGACGAACAGGGTCGGATGAAGCCCTTTGCTTTACAAGCTTTACCCCCTTTCCCCACCCTAGGTTCCAAAATCGTATTTTTTATTGATTTTTATTTAATCTTCATGCAGTTTTTAAGTAACAAATATAAGACAACATTAAATAACAAAATATTGAATTACGGGTCGTCTTCATGGGAGTTGGTTTTAGTATCTACAAAATAGAAACAAAATGTAAATTTTAAGTATCAAGTTAATTTTTTTTTAAAAATGAGAAGAATTTCGAGACATTTTGCACAATTAAAGTTACCAGGACTGTTGAGTCAGTTAGCCAACTGCAAGACTCTCTGTACCGCATTGATCTGCTAACGAATTTGAAAACGAATAATGCTCCGAGATCTAAACGATACTTGTTTTTAATTTAAATATACTCGAGTCCATGACTTTTGTCAATGAAATGAAGTCAATAAATTTAGTTACCTCGAAAATAATGCCGAAAAAGATCAATAGCAGGAAGGGACCCTGAAAGTCTTGGGACCCCTCGGCAGTTGCCTACTATGCATGTTTCATAATCCGACCCTTTGAAAAACATTGCTTACCGTTTTGCTCTAATTTATATGTCTCATCATGTATTCATTGGAAACTCTTGTTCAGTTTCGCATCAGTTAATTGAACTGTAAATTATCGATTTGAATGCTGTTAAATTCTGAAAACATGAAGTTGTTTGAAAATCCGTTTCGGAATGTTATTCATGGAGTTGAATACCTGGGTCTTATCGTAACCGATGATTGTGCCCGAAAGGTGAAACTATTTCATGTGCAACAATTCAAAATGGGTGAAATTTTTATTTCTAACCTGCTTCAAATTCTTGTTCCTTTGAGGCAGCCGTAATCAACCCTCTCAAGAGCTAGCATATTTTCCATGCAGCACTGAAAGATAACTATTTGATTAATATGCATCCTGTTTAAATTTCTCGAACATTAAATTTCGTTGTTGTACCACTAACAAAAATAGAACTAGAACATCTAAATGGGAATGAAAACCCAGCCTGGATTATGCTTCTTAGAAATATTTGTTACGTAATTCTTAAATAAAAGCGCTCTCGTTAGAGAACGCTTGAGAAATTCGGAAAAAAAGCTTCTCTTTACGTCTTGCATCTCGGCATTTACATGATGTTTAAAGATCCCTAAAATTCCGAAAGTGGATTGAGAATCTATATCAGAATTTATATGAAATGCTATGGGATTCCTGAATTTAATTATAACTGAGGATGGCATACTGTTACAAATCTGTAATGTCGCTTTCCTGCTATGTTAATCTTATTGCTGGAAAGATCCATTCACAGTGATTCTTATTGGAGTCCTTAGGAAGCCTAGCCAGTGCACTACATTCTTCATAACATGCTATCCATCCAAACATTTGTTTTCCTAACTATTGCCTCCAAATAATTAAAATTTGCATATGTTTATATGCTAGGTTAGACCCTACTGACGCTCACTTTGTCGGTCTCACTTTTTGATTAACTTCGGTATATTGCTCCACTATGAAGCAAAAAACACACCATATGTTGACAGCATAATATAAGTCTAAGGGAGTACACTTCCTTTGATTAAAATTAGATACTTACTAATAATTAAACGATGAGTCGAAAGAAAATAGTCAAAAATTGGAACTTTTTGGCTGATACTGGACATCTCCTCAATTTTTTAACAAATAGGCTTGATGAGAAAAACATATACAGTTTGGATTTTGTTGCACAGAGTAACTGTGAATTATTCGAAAAATTATACAGTAACTAGTGGAGATGTAGAGAGATAATCTTCAATTTGCAGCATACTTCAGCTAACTTCATTTTTTTATTTAGTCAAACAGCTAGATATTTTCCGAAATATCCGAAATATACACTTTGATGGTAACATAAAAAATGAAACACTTTTCTATATTCACAAAGAAGTTGTAATTTTTTTTTCATAAAATTTGACATTTTCTGTTTGTTCCTTTCATGAAGAAAACTAAATATTTCATGATTTACTTAACACCCACATTTAATGCTTTATTTTTCTCTAAACTTGAATTTGTATTGAAAATACTAGTGTATTCTCAAGTTTAAAAGCCTCTGTTCATGTATTTGCGTCTAGTCTTTATTTGAGCCCATATTTTATCTGCCTAAACTAGCTTTTAAATGCATGTATCCAAAATATAATTTCATAAATTAGAACAATTATTGAGAGTAATTTAAAATACAGCGCTTCTGAAAATTTAAACAATGCACCTGCACAACAATAGTGCAATTTAAAATGAATTAAACAATAAATATTTTTAAGAACTGCTCTGTGTTGTGATTGTTTAGATCAATACACAAACATTTCAACAGTAAAAAGAATATTGTTGTCATCTAAACACTCAAAGCCAGATTATTGGTTTTCGACATTTGTTGTTCTAAATTTGATAAATAAGCAGTGAAAACCAAGCGCTCTTAAGAAATTTTAGAAAACAATTGAAATATTTGGTCATTTCATTTTAGTTGAACGATTATCTTGATACTGTAAGGGAATCCAACATAAAAGGTGACGAAAATATTCGTAAGTGTGATTTATTAATACTCATTAGATATTTAAGAGTAAATATTGCCGAAAGTAATTAATTATTAAATAGTAACTGAAAAATTACCTAAGAGTAATTAGTTACCTACTTATTCAAGTACTATAGCTAATTAAGATCGGTAAATATTAATTACATTTTCATGAAAAATATCTAAGATGATAGGTTATGATAATTACTATCATATGTGTGTATATTCGAAATTTCAATTTTAATGTTTAGTATTAAAAATTTAAAAACTTAAATGATTCCATAATGTATATTGCCAATAATAACTGAAATGGAATTGAAAACGCAGCATCATCGCTAAATTTATGCAAACTGTACTTTTTCAAGCGATAACCAGACAAATTTGGTACAAGATGTATGAGGGTTAGGACCATTATGATAGCTGCTATTTAAACAGCTTGCCAAGGGATTGCTAATTTGGCGACGGCGCATTACCTTGTTTATGATTCCTACCGTTAAGTACACGTAGATAGCTGTTAACAACATCATCGCCAATGAAAAATGTTGTAAGTGCTTTTAGATGTTCACCCCAGAATGAACCTCTTATAGCAGAATCCCGTACTTCTATTTCGCCTGGGTTTCACTACGTTGCCCCTTTGACAACATAGCGTCAGGGAATAATATAGACTTCTAATGTATTCGTAAGAATATCAGCTCTTGATGTATTCCATATTTAAATCAAAATTTCTATATGCCAAGGTCTTACCAAGTCACTCATTGCCAAAAGAGAGGAAAGAAACAATATGGCTTTTAAAGAAATGTTATTGGCTTTGTAATTAATTCTTCACACGGCGTTGGCGTTGAGGAGGCTTTGTGTGAATTGACATACGGCATCCTTGGTTTCAAACTCTCTTATTTAGTTTAAGAGAATTAGATTACTTTTTTGAAGATATTTAATTTTTAGAAATGTAAATTCATCGTTGAAATGTTTCGGTGGAACATAAATATTTTTTTCAAAACTTCTTTTACAGTTGTCTTTTAAACTCTAAAACTTGAGGTTCAAAAGACTTTGGTAATATTGCTATGGTGATATATAATATAATCAATCATGTGGGATCTTTTAAATCAATCCCATGAAAAATAAGTTTTTAAAAAGTATATTTTCAACCCCTTCTTTTTTTGTTAATGCCTATTTTTGACTTGAGATCGAATTACAGATGAATATTAAATTCATTATGTTTAGGTATATGAATCTCAACATAATTCTTCGCTATTGCAATAATGCAAAACATTCTAGCAGATGTGGGGTGATCCCATAAATCCATGAACTCCAAAAAATTTAAAATCTTCAGGTATTTTCTAATATCCTGCCGATAACGCGTGCTAGAATATGGACAGATTAGGTCTGTAGCTTTTTAAGCTCCTAACAAGTTTGATAAATTGTGTATTCCTTCTTTAATTGTAAAAACAGGAAAATATATACTACATCTGAACGAGAAAATACGAATTCGTTTTTTATTACATTCTCTTTTTTAGAATGTTTTCTGACCTGATTCCAAATACAGTGCACTCCCGATTATCCGGCTTAATCACCGGGAGAGATCGAACGGACAATAGGAAAATACGGATAATCCGGAAACTCCTTTTTATTAAAGAAAAAATCAACATCATTGCAAAAATATAAAAATTCATTACATTTGCAATGCTGTATAACATCAAACTAGGAATTTTCCTTTTAACGTCTATTGCTTTAAAAAATGTGTAATGCGTCTTTGCTTCTACAATTTGTTCATCCCTTGTCGTAAATCGATACACATTTCACGAACAGCAGTAATGTCACCGTAATCAAATCCTCTTTGTCCCTTATAATCTAACAAAGTTTCCACATATTGTACAGCAGCAGAATGAGAAATTGTATTTCCCTAATTTAGTACATCTTCTGCATTAGGACTAACTGATTCTCCATTATCAAGTTTTGGAAGGATTTCTAATTTTTTGTTTAACATTTAAAACGCTTCGTTTTCATTTCACACCACTCATTTTTACCAGTAAAAAATTTCACGCTACTGACTGGCGTTAAACAAGACGCAAAAACTAAAGGAACACGTGCGAAAGTGAAAGAGGACGAAAAAGTTAAAGAATGACGTGTCGGAGGAAGCGTGTTCGTACGAGAATGAGTTAGCAGGAAGTGGATGATTCATTTATCGAAAAATTAGGGGTTGAATCACGGAGGAAGAAAGAAAAAATCTATCCTTTAGCCTCCGCCGTCACGGCTCACAAGTTTCACGGAATGAACCTCTCTATCGAACATCGATTTTACGTGCATGATAAGCATGAAAACGTTTCTCTTTAAATTTTTGTGAGTCCGGAATGAGCACGGATAATAGAGAGTATACTGTAATCCAATGTTTTATAAAAATAATCGTCTTCTAAAAGTCATTCCGTAACCGAAATAATAATAAAAATACCAGTTCAATTTGTTTTTGTGATTTTATATTACCACAGGTGAATATTGCTAACATCTTATAATTGATAACTTTGTGCCGATGTGAATTAACTGGATTTGAATCCAAAAGTATAACATTATTTTAATTGAATTTGAAATCAAAAGTTTGCCAACATTTTTTCATGTCTAAGGAGATTTCCTGTTTCTTAAATGGAAATAGCCTTCTACTATTAGCCTATTCTATCAATTTCTGTTTCAGAAATGAGTAAAAAAATGGCTCTAACAATTGAAAGCATTATTGGAATTTGAATTCTTAATTGCAATAAAACACTGCGTTGTTCGAAGTGGAGAATCTATTGTTCCAAATCATTTTAGAGATACAGCTTTAAACAATGTTTTTAACAAAATCTAAACAGCGTCCAAAATCATTATTGCTAATATTTATTTTAGGAAAGCGTCTTTTCTTCGCCATCTTGAAAATTTCTGTAGAAATTTTTCCGTTTCTGATGAATTCAATTGAAAATTTTCTAGAAGCATCTTTTGAAATTTGTGATCTTGTGTTCAATACAGGTTAACAATAAATATCTTATACAATAATAGACTTTCTAAATTTACTAAGATAAACTTCCTTTAGAACTATTGATTGCTCCTTAATTTTGATGTTTTCGAAAAGACTCTTAATGCTTCGAGCGAAAATTTTCCAACGTTGGCCTAGAGTTTTTCTTCCAATTGATTTTATTTCGGGATGAATACATTCCGTGACTAGCAGCCTTCGGCGACCAGCTTGTTTGCCGGGAAAATAATTTCAATTGAATCTTGAAAAGATTTATAGTCATGTTTCCCTTAACAACGTAAGAAGATCGTTGTAGATATTAAACTCATAAACTTTTAATGGAATTGCACCTGTTCTGCTCATTGTCTACATAAATTTCCCTAATGAAGTCAAATAACTGACCTGTCCATGTCATGTAACATCTGTCAGCGCAATCTTGACTTTCTTATTTCTCTTGCAAAATATGCATTTGATTTCAACATTAAAATGGCACAACACATTTTAAGGCCAGCGGCATGCTTGCGGAATAACAATATGCTGATAACAACATGATACCAATGAAAACATAGCAGCCATAATCATTCAACTTACTGGATATAATTCTTCATATACTGAATATCTCAGAGATTTTAGTTTAGAGATTCCACAAAAATTTTGATGAAATAAAATATGAAAACAAAATTTATTCTGATGTAATTTAATGTACCTTAGCTTTCAACAATGAAAAAGAAACACGCAATTACATATTTTTTGAAACAATGAAAAGTGTTTGAATCGCGTTGCAAGAATGAAAAGTATTGTTGTAAATTTTGAAAAAAAATATTTTAAAGTTTATTAAAATTAGAGAAAAAATTGTACGACAACATAATTGCAATCATTGAAAAGGTAATGTTTTGCACTTTCAGGGGGCGTAAAAATTATTTTTGTGCTGTAATATTTTCGGTAGTTATTTGCGGAAAACGCGAAAATGTCGCTTAAATTTTAATTAATTAAAATTCTAATTAAATTTTAAGAAGATGCTGGGAGGTGCACATTCCCACCTTACAAAGAATGTTCGAGCCAAATTTCGTAGCTCTAGGTCCAGTGGTTTGATCTGTAGAGCGCCAACACACAGACATGCTCACATACATTCTGCTTTATTATTAGTAGATATATCAGATTGATAAATTTATTGTTCTCGTATTTTTTCTTATAATTTTATTCTGTTTAACAACTTCGTTTAGAATATAAATTAACCAGAGTTCGCCAAAATATTTTATATAATTATTTAACCAATTGAAATGGTTGTCTGTGGGAAATTTAGCAAAAGAGGATGTCTTCCCCATAATAAATTTTGAAATATTTTAGTGTTAGACTAAAAGACCGAAAATGCTGTTGATTCCTAATGATGTTTCGGAGAAATCCTAGTAAGAATACTTGAAGAAGAATGAAATTTTTCTTAGAGATTCACAGTATGAGTTTTACTTTGGTCACTATTGAGGAGAATGTGTTTAATATCGTTATCATAATTGCAAATCTAGCATAATGGGTTATTGTATATTCAATAGTGAGATTAGGAATGGAAAGTCAATAACTTTTTACTATTACTTTAGAAACCTACAAGCTGTAACATTTCTGCTCACAATTATCAGCTGTATCCGGAATGCTGCATTTATGCGCCATCAGGAAAGAAAGCTGGAGTTACGTACCGTCGACTTCCTCGCTTACTTACACAATTTAGAAGATATTGTGTTTAAATTATCTAGTATGCATTTTTAAACTCTTCTCTTTGCTCGATTGGCTTTGAAATTTCTTAGACATTTATAATATTGGTGTTAAGACCATGTGGCATATTTCATTCAACGTGCTTGTTATGATAAGAAGTAATTATGCTCGCGTATGCACCAACAAGGAAACAAATTGTCTATCGAATCTGTTAATGGTTTTAGTACAAAATTTCAAAAGGATCTCCGTCTCCAAATCTAGTATTGAAACCGAAGCACTGATCGAATTACGTCTGGCTAGCTCGTCGATATTTTATTTATTCTATTCACATTAACATGAACTGACAGACAGACGACACGATATGGGATTTCTTCCGAAACTTAGCAGCAATTTCCAGCTTGACAGAAATTTAGATTAACACATTTGAAAAGTTTGAAAAAATAATCGTAAAAAAAGACCCATAAAGTAATTTATGAAGATAAAGTTATTAGAAAATTTAAGTAAAACTAGAGGGTTGCACCCGTTGCTGTCTCCGCTCTCCAACCTCCAAGAATCACGTTGTAATGTTTTGGGGATCGCAACGTGATCCCAGCCCGCTCGTCATACAGTTATGCGTCTCTGGTAGTAATAACAAATTAGAAGTACATTAATTACTAAAAGTAAATTTGAATTATTTGAAATTGCATGAACTCTTAAAATTAATTTTCGTCAATTTATGAAATTAAAATCTTCTGGTAATACACACACACACACACATATATATATATAATTCAAAGATGATTAAAAATCAAAATTATATACATCAATCAGAAATCAGTTATTTAAAACTTCTTGGTATACACAATTGACAATATCTTCGACAGTTTTACTTGCCATAACTTCATTCCACCAAAATTTTTAACATGACCTATTTCAATGAAATGTTGATGAGAAAAGCTTCCCCACATGTTACAATCACTTCAATTTTTAATTAGCCAATAAATATATAAATTATAATTGCTATATTTATGTGTTAAACCTCAGAAAATTTAAGTTCTTGAGATATGACATATTTTAACATATTTTCCCTAAAAATGGAAAACTTAAACAGAAAAATGGCTTGAAACATTCTTATATTAACTATTCAAAATTGAAACTATAGTAATTGTGTATTTTTAGATTTTTAAAATTGAAAAGATAGCTTTTTTCAAAATGTTAAAAAAATTTTGATTTTTCCACAAAAAAGTATGATATACTCCATTTCACAAACTTTTAGCTAAAAATGGACATATTTGGGAGGAGAGTCTAAATTATGGCTTAAAATATGTTCATATTAATTATTCAAGATTAAAACGCATAATTATTAACTTTTAACTTTTTAAAATTGATAAGAAAGTTTTTTTCAAAATTTTTGCTTTTTTCACAAAAATCTTAAACATGCACACTTTTAAACGAAATGTTGCTCAGGAAGCTTCCCACATGTATACATACTCACTTGAAGTACAATTTAGTCAAGAAAGGTACAACATTTTTCTCTAAGTAGTCACATATGTTTTTTTTTTTTTAAACTCAGAAAATTTTAGTAATCGAGCCCATTTCTCAACCTTTTAACTAAAAAGGACATATTAAGGAGACATTTATTCATTTGCTTAATCGAAAGTGCAAGACTTAAACTTATTTCATTCAAACTATTTATCTTTTTTTAAAAAAAAATGTGGTCTCAAAAAAATAGTTATGTCGGACTTTCCGCAGATGTAAACAAACGAAACTTGCGAGGTGTTGCCAAAATGCGATAAACAAATACGGCTCGATTTTGCGTTCACATAAGCGTTTTATATATATAGATTAGTTAAATACATTATCAATTCATGAAACGCTAGTTCAATTCTGATTAGAAAAACTCCAGTAATGTGAACACATAAAAATATTTTAATGAAAGCAATAATTATGAATGAATGAAAGAAGAAATGATAATTAATAGGTTAAAAATCAATATTTATTAATTAATTAAAAGTTAATAATTAATAAAAAATGATAAACTTAACTAAAGCTTTAATTTAAGAAAAAGTATAATGTTATGCAGAAAATTTTGAAGCATAAAATAATAATTTCCAATTAGTAAAAAATACTTGAAACAAAAGATCCGGGGAAAAAAGCAAACTTCAGAGTGTTTAGAGTTACCAGCACATATTCACGATGCATATTACAATTAAAATGTGGACTAGTACAGCTAATTATACGTGTCTATCAGGCTGAAACTTCATATACTCTATGTTAGGATCAAAAGGAATGGGAAAATCCCCGGAGAGCAATGTTTTTTTAACAAAAAGTATTTTCTGAGACACTGTAATGTAGCATGTGAACAAGAGTTGATCCATTTTCAGCAATGCTTTGAATGAGGTATTGATAGATCTTAAAGAGATATTTGCGTAAATATTATGGTTGCTGTAATATTTACAAAAATTATGCATCAACCTTAGCTAACTGACTTGCCTTGTTTTCTCTATTTCATTATTCATTCATTCAAACCGATCTTCTGTTTCGCTCCAAATGATTCAATTGCAATTTAAAGATATCATACTTTGTTTAATGGTCATTAAAATTTTGATACCTGAAATCGTTTCAGAATTCTTATCGGAATGCAGTTCAAATGCAGTGGAGTATCTGGATGCAGTGGCCCTTAGGATCTAACACTCTGTTTCATAAGTGACAGTTCCAGCTTGAGAGAAATTCAAATTTCTGATCTGCTTACTTTTCCCTGCCACATTTCTAATTGCATCCGCACCCATTATTTTCAATAGCTTCTAAGGGTAGATGTGATATAGTGCAAGAGATAGAGGACCAGGTTCAAAACTTGATTCCACTGAAGATTCACAGTGTCTGTTTGTCTGGAGCACGTTAAATTAAACGTAACGGACCGCCCTCCTCCCGCTGGTGAGGTTGGGACGTGGCAGCTAAGGTTTTGTCCTTCTCATATGAAAGCGGTTCACTCTTACGAGGCCCCCCGCAAAATATCACTCCCGTTGCGTCAGAACGTGGGAGTTTATATGCCTAACCTAAACTCAATAGTTTTTGGGGACAACTAGTAAGAGTTTTACGACCGATATGCACCTTAAAAATATCTCGAAATTAAACTTCGTTGTTGTTACCACAAAAAAAACAGATCAAATACTGATATATAGGAAGAAAACACCGTATAAATCGTTGTAGCAATCATTTAAATGCTTTCTTTAAGAAAAACTTTCTCGTAAGAGAACGCTTAAACTCCGAAAATGTCTTTCATAGTTTATCTCTAAACTCTGACACATCAATCATCTTAATCGCATGCAGAATTCTTCCTCGCTGTTGCAGTTTGAAAAGAAAGAGAAATTCTCTTTTCATGTTGATCGTAACAATCCTGTTTTATTTCTTTCTTAAAAATACACGTATTTACAATGATTTAAATGCAGAAAGAAAGCAGACACCACAAACTGAAGAGAAGAAAAAGACACACTTTACTTTAGAGGTCCGTTATGCTTCCTTTTTATCGTAAGTCTCATCCATGTCATTTTAACCGACGCTGCAAACAATGTTTCAGTAGTGTGACTGTCGCCTACTTAGTAAATGAAAAGCAGGAAGCTCTTTCGGGCGGGATTGCATCGTCTTCAATTTAAAAAAATTCAGGGGCTACATTTAAAGTCTCTGTTAACCTCATGTACATTTATGAACTAGATTCTGAATAGTGTATTAATGGATCTTTAGGAAAAATTCGCTTAAAGATTAATGTTGAAGTAATAGTTGTAATGCATTTGCGATAATTTTATTTTTGCCTGATTAAAGCCCATTTATTTAGCTTGATTGCTTCCATTTTTCTAAAGATGGAATTTCGCAATCGCTTTTTGACTAACTTCCGTATGCGCTCTAGTTTATAAATTTTCCACTTGTATATTGTGGACGTCAATACATTGTTTTACGCTTTTTGGCACTAAAATGGTTTAATTTTATTAAATTTTGATTCCAGACATGTAGCACCACCTATCAGGATATTTAAAAAAATATTAAGTATCTATTATATTTACGATAATGTTTTGTGAATTAATGACCAAAAAAAAAATAGAAAATAATAAAAATAAAACTTTCTACTTTTTAGAACACTAATCTAAAGAAGAATGTCTAAAGGTCTCTAAAAAAGAATTTATATTAAATTTTTGAAAGTTATTTTTTATGTCGTAGAAAATTATTTTGCAATTTTGCTCCAGTCAACTAAACTGCAAATTATAGAAACTTTAATGTTGTTTAAGGTCACTAAAATTCTAAAAACCTGAAATTGTTTAAGTATCCGTATAGGAATGTAATTCAAATACAATGGAACATCTGGATATTATGGTTAATGAAGACAAACAAGGAATGCTCACACCATTGCTTTTAATAAATCCAAATTGCATTAATTCATATTTCTCACGTACTTCTTTTGTGAGCTTCAAAGAGGTAGTCGCAATCATCCCTCTGAATGTCTTCCATGAAAAATGGTGAAAAGTGGCCATTCAACTTATATGTATCTTTTTAAACAACTCGAACGTAAAAATTTGTTTCTTACCACTAAAAAAGTAGGTAAAATTCTTTTATATCGACAGAAAACGCTGCTTCGTTTTACTTCGAATCTGGAACTTCCAATATTTCTCTGAAAGAAAGAAGAAACCGTTTATGTTTCTGATTGCATGATGTTATAGTTGGCTGCTGAAAACAGTAAAGGGATTCTTCCACCATTTCATATGTAACAAAGACAAATTGCTCAAATTCATGTTTCGAATCACTGCTACGAGGAGACAACAGCATTAATCGTTCTAATTATCTTTGACATTTCCATCGGAAACTATAAAGATAATCTTATGAGCAGATGGAATTTCTCCCATACTATATTAAGCCGATGTCACTGCAGTCAAATATAGAAAGAACGCAGTTATACAGCAGTGAAGATCCTGCTTGCTTCATATAGGATCCTAATTTCCTTTAACCCTTTGGGTCATATCCTACCTCAAACGTCCCGTTCGACGGAGGCCAAACTCACGTGGTTCCTCTATGTGAATTCGAGGGAAATGAAGTTGTTCCTTTCTTTGTTGGCAAAAGACTTCCACAATAACAAAAAATTTCCTTGTACTTATTTTACAACATATGGTCTCTCCCACTCAAACCACCTTTATTTATGGAATTTTAAGATTTATCCTCTCTTTCGCAGCTTGTCAAACATTGTATTAGATACTCTCAGTTATTCCTCTTTTAAAGCACTTCACTGGCTTGCATAGCTTTATATCACTCGCTGTTTAGAATTGTCCCTTGCATTCTCTATCAAACATTTTTCAGCACTCAGCCAGAATGGAAGCACGGAAAGTGATGGAACTCAAAGAAATATGTAATATCTCTCAGCTGACAGAAGATCGCGCAGAAGTAGGTGTTGCTCTCCTTGAATTTCTATGAAAAAAGGATGATTTCATTCTTTTTAAGTGAAATAAAAGTTTTTCCTGAATTTGAGGTACTGGAATTCTCTCTCTAGCCGGGCTCAGAGAGTTGAATTTTCTGACTGAGAGATTGTTTGGTTTTCATGTCTCAGAAACCGGATATACTTATTGCCCCAGCCCTTGTACCAACGACAGTCGCCGAGTAACGTAACTGCCCTGTTGGCACACGATATTTTACAATATCTCCACGATGCTGCTACGATATTCTGAATGCCACTTAACGGCCAAAATATATTTTCTTAATATTGTAGAGCATCTTGTGCTAATATGCTAGACGCTATATTTTTTTAAACAATCCAAAGCAGGTATCCTCAGCCAAGACTCTAAACTTTATGTGAGAATTTGAGGGATAATAATTCATAAACAAGTTTTATCTACAAATAGGCCTGAAACTTTTTAAAATATGTAATTGTTTTTTAAAATAATGAAAAATTTTGAATGGATGGGTTTGGAAACATTTTTACGCATCGCTAGGTAAATAACTATTGATTTTTTTTTATTTCATCGACAACTGTTTTATATTATTTTACGGAAGATTGTAAATATATTTGTATCGATTTCGCCATCCTTAATGCAGTTTGTGTGTGTAATAATGGCATATCTTCTTTGAATATGGATTTTCTTTCGATACTCCCCATTTCCCAACAGTGCTCCCGGCCCGTGAAATTTGAGGTACCAATGATTGGCGCATTTGTCATTGCATTAAATCGAAAGGATTTACCGAATTTATTCTTGTTTTCTACCAGTCAGGACTGCAACAAAATTGCTTTTTAAGAAAACTGTGAAAAGCGCGCTGGTTGATTTTCGTACAAAGTGTTAGCAATTACTAGCTAAAAATGTGTTCAGAGGGGAATGCTTGATCTATATGCAATGTGAAGATAATGGTAATTGTTTAGTTACCACTTAAAACACAAGTGCATTTTTGGCATTGAGTATCTGTGAAGAGGTTAGACACGGAACTCTCATTGGGGTGTTCTTTCCGAATTGCTGGCAAAAGATAGCCGATTTTAGAAAAAAAATCACAATTTTCAGGACATAATTAGAAAACTCAAATCAATTTCCTTTACCTTTATGATTTATTATATAATATTAATTTGTGGGGTAAAAGGTTAAGAAATATTAAGGGACCAATCATGTCGAATATAATACAGGGAGTCCATAAATTATCTTTACAGCTTTAGACTTTAATAACTTCAAAAGTGTGCTAGATAATAACAAACTGTTTTCAACATGTGATAAGGTAACTCATAGAGTAATTTTTTTCTAGGTGAAGCAAACTTGACGAAAAAGATGGACATCACAGGAGAAAGCTCAGTGTGGAGCCTGGTTCATAGAGACAATGACCGATGTCCAAGTGCAACGAAACTTTCAGAAACAATATGGAAGGGAACCACCGTCCCGACCAACTATTTGGGCTTGGTATACGTCAATTACGGAAACAGATAGGGTTATCCAGAAACAAGTGGCGGGTCACCCATTTGTTTCAGATGCCAACGTTTCACTTGGGTATCAGATTTTGTACATATGAACCAGGCTACACCCTAAGCTTCCTCCTGTGGCTTTCATATTTTTCGACAAATGTGCTTCACCTGGAAAAATCATTTTGAATTAACTTTTTACATATAGAAAATCATTTGATATTATCCAGTCTATTTTTGAATTTATTAAAGTCTGAATTTGTAAACATAAGTACGGACATCCTATATTAAGTGAGATACTTCATTTTATCTACCGGCAGTGGCACTTATGTACGGATGGAAGTTAAAAATGTATGGAAGTTTTGATTTTTATATTGAAAACAATTATTCTTATATAATATGTTTTTATATATATCAACCAACTGGGTTGCAAAGAATGGGGAAAGCTTGGATACATTTTATTGCATTTAACCAGAACATATTGATATAAAAACTATTCCTACCAACCACATAGAAATTCAATATAAATGCTTTACAAGACAATGCCACTATAGAAATTCTTTGCTATATTTTAAATCTTTCTGTAAAATAGTTGCTGTAAGAATTGCTGAAGAATCTGGAATAGACAGATTGCAACCTCAAAAAAATCCCTTTTCGGCAAGCTTGAAGGTAGATTCCTTTACGCTAATGTTACAAAAGTAATGAAATATTACATATTGATTAATACAGACATAGCCGATGACTTTGTTGTTTCCACACATTGCAATATTTACGCTGTGATTCTGTTTTCATGACATTTAATTTTTTACTATATCAGGGTTTTATCATTCTAGTTTTCATTCCAAAAGGTTATGCTAGATTTATCGGTCAGTACATTGGCCAATTTTTTTATATCCTATCACATTATCATTCAACAGGTAGGAATCATAAAGAAATAAGCATCCCAGCAGCGCAAATATCCCCTAGATAACATTAAGCCAGCCGATCTGAAACAGTAACAAAAAATTGACACCTGACATGAATGAAGAAAGACTCTGGATTTAAAACTTAATTATTTAATCTTGGTTACCATATAATTGTGCGAAAATTACTTTGTCATATGCAAAAATCACATGAAATGAAACATTTAAACATTACCAGAATGGGCTCATTTAGAGAATTCCCTGGTTACAGAGATAATATTCACTAAATTTCTAACACATAACAGAATAAAAATTATTAAACATTGTGAGTTGCAAATTTAATTCGTGTGTTTAAAGCATAGGATAATTGCAATCATTTGAACAGCAAATTTAAATCTTCATCGACAGGTAAAAGCAAATACTCAGACAGAAAACCCCAAAACTATTTTAAAGTTAATGAGATATTTTTCAATATAAAAATGGATAAAGGGAACTCTTATATATCTATCTTTTTGGCTATTTTATATTAAATTTATTAAATAAATCTTGATGCAGCTGTTTAGTTAAATATCAAATTAAAGTAATCTGCAAAATTAATTAATTATCAAATTAACTATTAAAATTAACTGTTTGATTAATTAAAATTAACTATTTACTTAAATAAAATTAAATATTTAGTTAATTGTGACGATATCTTCACTAGAACCTTTTTTATGGCTCATAGTATATGCCAGCAATCTTAATCTTGTAGTGATCTAATATTTATCTTAAATTAAATAAAAGTTATTGTGTCTGTATGTAAGCTCCACATCTCCTCCTAAACCACTGGACTGATTTCAACCAGACTTTGCACACTTTTTATTTCAGACAAGAGTAAGTTCCCCTTCAACTTTTCAAAGCCCAAAAGTTATTTAAAATTTCAGTTAATTAAAAATTAAGCAAGGTGTTTTTAAGCGATATCTTTGGAAAATATTATCTCACGAAACTATTTTTACACCTTATTAAATTTTAAAAAATTAGCATTTCAGTGACGAAAATTTCATTTCCATACAATTTGTTTCTCTCGTTTTAATATATTTTCAAAAGTAATTTTGTACAGAATTCGTAACAATATTCTTTAATGTTGAAGATCAAGAATGATACGAATATATATAAATGCCAGAATACATTCACAGAATTCTTGACTAATGCTAAAAGGAAATTTTAAAAGTAGACGATTAACAATTTATATCAGGACCAACTAATGAGTGATTGATTTTCATTCCTTAAATTAATGAATAATTAACTCGTTAATTTAATTGTTTCAAAATATTCATTGAACCCTTTCTTTTACTTTAGTAATTGTTAACAAAATTTGAAGTACCTATATAACAAATCATAATTTATGGAAAAAACGGCTGTTTTTAAAAATCGTTTTTTTTTTCAATTGATATTCTCATTTTAATTAAAAACGTTTCATATCAGAAAAGGAATTTGTGTATTATTATTTTTATACGATAGTAGTTTTTACATTCAAAATTTTAAGACATGAAAGCATTTTAATCCGGAGCAAAGCCGGATATATCAGCTTGTTTACCTTATAAAAAATGGAAGTGAATGTTGCTGATGGGAGCTTTTCAACAAGGTGTTACAAGCATAGCTTAAAGAGTACTCTAAGTAGGGAGTAAAAATCACTTCCAGCCTATAACTTCTAAGTAATTCTTTCTGTCAAAAAACTTTCAATATCAAAGTAGTTTGTTATGATAAGGTGATAATTTCCCTAATTGAAATTTTCTTTCTATCTTCAATCGTAACTTAACTTATGGAGAAAAGGTAAAATGGGGGGGGGAAATTGAACAACGCTTTTAGGCTCATAACTTCTAAGCAATTGTAGCTGTCAAAAAAACGTTTTTAATATAAAAGATGTTAGTTATTATTATGTGATAATTTGCCTAATTGAAAGTTTCTTTCTATCTTCAATCGTAACAGCGTAACGGAGAAATGATAAATTGGGCTGGGGGATTGAGTATCACTTTTCAGCTCATTACTTCTAATCAATTTTAGCTAACAAAAACTTTTAATATTAAAGTTGTCCGTTATGATAAGGTGATAATTCACCTAATTGAATTTTTTTTCTATCTTTAATCGTAACAGAACTATGGGACAGAGATAAAACGGCGGAGGGGATTGAAAATGGCATTTTAGCTCATAACTTCTAAAAAATTGTAGCTATCAAAAAAGTTTCAATACAAAAGTTGTTTATTATGAAGAGGCAATAATTCGCCTATTTTGAGTTTTCATTCTATCTTCAATCGTAAAGGAATTATGGGAAAATGAAATATTCAGCCCTCAACCATTTCCACACCCTTTTAGCTGGTTAGCCCATCTACAAACTTGGTCGATATTTCACAGCATTTAAGACATATCCCTGGCCAGTTAAAATCTAATCAAAATTTCTCTAGTTATCGTGTTCACAAGATAACATGGGCAAAAGTGTTATGTATATACGTCTCTAATACTAATAATAAGGAAAATAACATTTCGCCCTCTATTCCCATAAGCATTAGAGCTGCAAGAATGAAAGCGGGTGGAAGAGACTGCAAATGACGAGAGCTTTCTAACAAGGGATAACATGTATAGCTAAAACGTACTTTAAGTTAGGGGGAGAGGAGGGGAAGGGTGGTAAAATCACTTTTCAGCTAATAACTTCTAAGCAATTGTAGCTATTGAAAAAGTTTAAATACAAAAATTGTTCTTCTTGATAAGGCAATAATTCGCCTAATTTGAAGTTTCTTTTTATTTTCAATTGTAAAGAAATTATGGGGAAATGAAGATTTCCACCATCCACCACTATTTCCACCCCTTTTGAGCTGGACACCCCATCTAAGAACTCCACTGAGATTTTCACTATTCTTACAACATATCCCACGCTGGTTAAATTTAGATCAAAATTACTCCAGTTATCGTGTTCACAAGATAACATGGGAAAAAGCGTTATACACACACGCCAGCTGTTACCGCATTTTTGAAAATTTGAATTATTCTTTTTAAATTCACGAATGTAAATGTTTTGTTGCAATTTCAAGGGGAAAGTAAAAGTTCTGACGGTTGATGTCGCAAATTGGACGGCTGACAGGTGTTTTTGTGTATGCTGATATAGTTATGTAAATTGTTTATCCCGATACTAATGTATGTGCTTTTATACCACGTTGTTTGCATGGATGAGTTGTGTAAGGCCTGAGTGAACAGGCCATATATATGGTTGCCAACAGGAAAAAATATGGTTTTTTTTTCAAATGTATGTCACTTTCAGTGTCTGGCCTAGACCTCCGCAAATGATATTTTAAAGTTGTTACCTTTTTGAACTGAGATGATAAATCCTTCAGGTGTTATCAGGGAAGGCGTGGAATTAAAACACTCTCTCTTCTCCCTATATCAGTCATAACAGTAGCTTTCACGACGTTTGTACCTAGAATTGTGTAATTTGCTTTGTACTGACTGCACAGTCTCAGTATATCAGGTTACATATTAAATTACTGGCACACAGGGACTTTCAATCTCAGCTTGGTTGAAGGTGACCCTGACAATTCCAAGATCTTGAAGAGCTCTACAGAATACTGTTCCTTGTTAATGCCCATTACCGTAATATCCACAGAAGAAGGAGATATTCATAATATCTCACTGTGAAAATAAAACAAAACATCGAGAGAATAATTCCACATCATTGGATCACTGTGTAACCGTATTAAAAAAAAGCTGTAAATGCTACCACAGAAACCAAATTATAAAGTCTCTCTGCTTGTTGTTTTATGGTCAAAGAAGCAATATTTTCTTATATACATTAACACTAGCAAAAATAAAGCTCACTTGAAACAGTAATTTAGCTTGCATTTATTTCTATAAGAATAAATTATTGTTAAATTACATTAAAAATTTTAAACCCTTTATAGCAATCAGAAAACATTTCATCGCAATGGAATTAATATAAAAGATTTTCTGGTCTTTAAAATGGCATAAAATAATTATTATCTAATAAAGATTTCAGAAGTTATTGTGGCAAAAACGTGACGTCTAAAGCATTAGGCTTAAAATACTAATGTTCAATTTACCAGGTTAAATATCTTAAGAACTAATTAACTCAAGTTGAAAATAGCACAATTGACCCCTAACTACCGTTCACCGTTTTAGAAGGAGTTCTTGGCGACAGAATACGACAGACAGACAAGATTATTATAATTTCTGCCTTATTGTATACATATTTATAAACATAGAAAATACAAGAATTTCAGGAATAGAGATAGTTCAAAGTCTAGCCGTTTCCTATACTTGGCAAAGTAAAATTTATAAATTTGCGTTAATTCAAATCTGTCTGCACAAAAAAATTATTAAATTTTAAAAATGAAAGTGAAGGAAAAAATATGCAGATATAGGTGATAGTGAAAAGATAAAGTAACTTTTAAGATTGTGCCAAAAAAATAATTTTTATCAGACAAATTATTCCCGAAAGTTACAGCGGAAAAATCACAATGATAGTTGATTTTAAAATAATTTATTCCACATGTTTTCGCATTTCCTGAAGGATCACGTGACAGTTGATGGTTGAAATAATCTTCATCGAGGGTAACTGAGTCAGTGGGCTTTGTTAATTATTAAAATTGGTATACTGTAGTCAAAATAGTGAAATTTAATGTGATTTCCACTAGCTATATCCGTTCTTGA
>BGPR01006261.1:0-14414 GCA_013235015.1 Araneus ventricosus | reverse complement strand
TTTTGGTTTTTCTTTTACAACGTGTTTTTCATGTTTTCTTTCTATGTTTTCTTTTATTAATATTTCTCACTTTACTGTTGTACTGCTGCATTGGCGCATTCACCGCAATTATGAAGTTTTTTCCTCATATTTCAATCATTTATAGAATCTATTTTTTTCTAAAGTTTACTTCTTTTGAATTGCATTTGTTTCTGGTTTTGTTTATTTTTGTATATGTTTGTATATATATATCAAAACCAACATATAAACACAAGATAAAAACTCAAAAACAGTAAAAAAAGACAAAATGGCTAAATAGACAAAAACCAGAAAAAACCAAAAAAATGAAAAATATCATAGCGAGCCGCTCGTCAGGAAGGAAGCTCGCTCATGATATTGATTTGTGCTTTTTTCTGCTGACGACAAACGAAATCCGTTAAAAAATTGCCGTCATCCCCTCTAAAAGCACAAAACAAACGAAAATGGAAGATTTCTTGAATAAAAAATATAAATACATTTAAGAAGATTTAAAAAGAAACAAATATAAAAATCCGAATACAAATACAAAAAATCCGAATACAAAAGACCTAGAATAAAATAAAAAACAACCGTAACATAAAAAATAATAAAATAAAGCGAAATATGCTTACCATGGCCAGGAAAACGCTACCGCGACCACGAGGAGAATGAATGCCAAACCAGTTATCGCCGTTGCCAAACAGAGGAAAGAGAAAGATAAGGAGAAAGAGGCTTTGTCAGTAGCTCCGTAATCACTGCTTGAGATATCGTCGCACAAAGTATTCGGGAATACCATTATTTAAAAGTTGATCATACAAAAGCTTTAATTGTCTAGATTTTGAAATTTCGTTCGAACAAATAGATCTAATGCGAGAAAATTGAGAGAGAATAGTGTTTCTATAAATCTTAATAGAAATATTAGAAGACCAATATGAAAGTCGGTTGACACAAAAATTAAAATCCATTCTTTTGTCAAAAATATCGATACAAAAGTTATTATCAACAAGTTTAATATCCAGTTCTAAGAAATCCGCTTCAAACTGATTACAGTTTGTTTGTTTAAGAAGCAAGGCTGAAGGATAAATATTTTGCCACGTAATATTAAATGATCCATGATTAAAAACAATAAGATCATCTACGAATCTGAAAGCCTGAGGATGAAGAAGTAAATAATTCTTATCAAAATAATGAAGGAAGAGGTTAGCTGTAATAGAAGAAAATGAAGATCCTTGAGGAATGCCATGTGATTGGCCAAAAAAATTTCCCCATTGTAAATAAAATTATTAAATATGCAAAAATTACATAATTTATCCCAATACTCAAAAGAATTATTGAGAATATTTTTGTAATCAAAAAAGTAAGAGTTAAGCACCTCTCGAAGAGTGGCTAGAGGAATGCTTGTAAAAAGATCTTTGAAGTCAAAAGTCTCAATAGAAGAAATACTGTTCTTATTATTGCGAATGAAATCAATAACCGGTTTATTATTGTTAATAATCCAAGTGAAACCTTCTGAACAAATGACATTCAGTAATTTTTTTAACAGATTGAAGAAAATGTAACCAGGTTGCTTCATGTATGAAGAAGTTCCCCAAGTGATAAAACGATAAGAAATAGGATTTTTATGAAATTTTAGATTAATAGTAATATAAGGAAAGGAAAAATTGAATTTCTTAATTTTGAAGAATTTATAGAAAGCAAGAATTTTTTTGGATATTGTACTCATATTAAAGTTGGACTTTTTGTATGTTGCTGAATTTTGAAGTTCCTTATCCAGAAGATTATAGTAATGCTGTTTGCAAAAAATATATATATAAATATATATATATATATATATATATATATATATATATATATATATATAATTTTTAACGAAGGGTGGTTTTGGATTCTAGTGGTCATGATCGATAAAGATCTGCAGAAATTTTCCGAAAGTCGTGTCATGAGAACCATTGCAATAGGTAGACTTCCTATAAGGAATCTACCTAAAAATTTAGGAATCTTAAATGTAGAAATGCACAAGGAAAGTAAAAATTCCTTGGTTTTAATTTATGAAAACTCTTCAATAGGTGCTTAAATTAAAAAAAATATGTTTTTAAAATCTTCCCAATTTCGTTAACGAAAATGTAGGTTTTAAAAAAATGAATTTCGCAGATAAGTTCTTTAAAACTTCTTCTCCCAGCACATTTCATATTCAATCTTTAACTTAACGATTCCATTCTATTTCCTAGATTATGCCACAGGAAATGTAACAAAAAATTAATTATTTAGTACTGTAGAAGTCCAAGATTACATCAGTAACAGATTAAATAATTTTAGAGCTTTCTCACCTCCAAAAGACATTTACAATTTTTAAGAGTTGGTCAGGGGTATAAAAAGAAGTCATTTTTGCAATCGAATATGGGATCTGGAATGCAAATGCGGTCCTCTGAATGGGCTCTTTTCGGTGAATTAAGTAAAAGCTCATTATAGAACAGATGAAATATACATTTCAGTTTCAATGCAGTGCAAAGTTACAACAATAAAGCAGTACAATTGCATGGATAACAACATTACAAACATTTCATATCTAAAAACATTTTCATATCAGTCATACCGCATGAAACATGGCGGATACGAAAATGGCAAGCAGGACTCCGCATCAAAAGCAAACGTTTGGACTACTTAAAAGTAAGTGTTTAATTATCAGTTATTCGATTAATTTAATTAGATTTTGTTTTCATAGCAGTAACGCTACCTGGTAGATAATTTGAGAAGGAAAATTTATGAGATTCCATAATATTTATTGTAATGAATTGTAAATTAAAATTAAAATTTAGAAATATTAAAAAAAGCAAACTCTATATTTTCAGTACACAAATAAATTTACGTTTTAAAGGAACTGTTTAGATTACATTTATTCTGGAATGTTAGATGTGGAATAATATAGTTATAATACAGATACGATTAATTCTAGTACTTCAAAAAGTTAACTAATTTAATCTGTTCAATGCATCAGAAATGCATCAGACAATTCAGTAACAACTTGCCGTAGAAACAAGGTAAAATGTAAGGGAATTGTATTCATTATCAAGGTTTGTCAACGCTGCTTGCTCCAGGGTGGCCGAGTGGCTATGGCATCGGATCTGTGAAACTCACTTAGGTCTATCGCACACATGCTGAGTGCAACTAGTCTGGGGAAACAAATCTGGCATCAATTGCTGTAAATATCCGTGCTTGAAAAATTAGGTTTAGTGTCAATGATGTAAAACGAATCGTGTGTTATGAGATGCTTATTGTGTGTGTTAGACATCAGTGATTTCTGATCATCTGATTCGCCGAGTGCGTCGGGGGTTCGAGTCCCTCTCCTGGCAGACTTTTTTACTTCTTTAATTGGGATTTTCTTCACTTGAGAATGCTTTTTTTGTGCTATAATTTTATTTCTATCAGAAAAACTACATAATTATCTATATAACATCGTATTTCAATAATAATTATTATATTAATTGAATTTATGACATAAACACTGATCACGTCAATATTAATACGATGTATTATTTGTATATATAAATAATTTACTTTATACAATAACTTTTACTATCATCATTTGCTCCAGTTTAACAGCTTTATGCTGGTAAATTTAGAAATAACTAGATCTCTTAAGACGTGTGCACACGAATGCAGTTTTTGCAAAATGCAGGGCATACACGAAATAACATATATTTAGTTCAAAAAGTAAACAACAATGGTTACTTTGTGCAATTCATTATATAGATTGTTAGTACCAATTATATTATGTTAAAGAGGATTAATTTTCAAATGTGTGTATCTTAGAAAGCTAAAAATTTCTTTTTCTATTTTTTTTGTGGGCAGTTTCTATCTATGAAGAAAAATAAATTTAATTCATATTTAAAGAATAAATCATATGATCTCTTTCACATTTATGACAATTATTACACACTTTTATTACGTTTAATTGGGTTTAAAGCTGTTAAATGTGCAATTTATATTGTAATCAATTTCTCACTTACTTCTTGATTGGCCAGCATTTCGAAATTTTTTACACTTGTATATCCTCTATAAGAAATATAAAGTTCTAATATTGTCAAGATTTAAAGGACGTGACGTTTGAAGCGATACGTTCTTTGCATGTTTTATTAACGCAACTGGAGTGCTGTGCTATTGAAAATTTATATTCCATTCAATCTGTACTGTGCTTTTTATTTGGTTCATCGTTTAATTTCATTGCATTCACTGACACATAACCCTTTGTGACAGACTCCCTTTTGCGAGCCTATATTCGATTACAAAAATGACTTGTTTCTCTATCACTGAGTAACCTTTAAAGTTTGGAAACGATCTTTCTTATCATCATGCTTATAATAAACAAAATACAAAATGTTTAAAAATTTACAAAGTTTTTTCTAGTACCAAATGTGGAAATGGATTTGTCTTCCTATTTTTAAATCAAGGTTGCATATAAACGGTTAACAAGTCGATAAAATTTACGTTGTTAAAAAGCTTTTCCGGTAATATAAAGAAATCTTTGGAAATCAACCCCCTTCTTCCCTGAATAATGCACAGGACAGATAAAAAATCATTAAGTGGTTAAATATGTTATATTATATATAAGTAACTTAAGTATGAGATATCATAATTGTTTTGGCAATTAGCAAACTAATTAAAAAATGCCTTAATAATAGGACACCAGGCTCCAATTAAATAGAAAGAAATTTTTTTATTTTAAGTTCAATTGACAATTATTTTGTATGAAATGATTTGAAAGAACTTCTTTGAGCATGAAAATATCAATATGCTTCACATTTCACACCAAAAGATGCAGTTTAGCAAGTGCGACCTTCCAATTTGCATCTTTGTTGCTTTGAGATTCTTTCAGTCACGTGGTCTCTCTCATTAAATCTCATGTCATTGCAAGATATGAAAGATGGATTTAACATTTTTTTGGAGGTGATATAGATGGACTATTACCTGATGGAAGTCCGAGTTTGGCTGCTGACTGATTTGAAAATGAGAGAGCTTCTGCTAATTGAAATGTGAAGTCCAAAAAATCTATTTAATTTTTTCTAAGGAATTCGACAACAATACTGTACCATGACCATGAATTTATTATAGTCATATTGAAATAATGAAAGATGACAAAGAGGGTTTATTTTATGCTCCTTATAGATGTTCGATACAATGACAATAATAAATCATGCTTGTCTACTTCCACCCCCCCCCATACTTTTATTGTAAAAATTTACAATTTCAGGCCTCGAAACTTCAATAAAAGGGACATCTTTTTTACTACATCTACGTCTGTACGATTGCCGTGCCATTTTACTACAGCGATTTTGCCAACTTCTGCAGTTTATTTATTTGAAATTCATCGTCCATCCGTTCACAACTTTATACCAGTTTTTTACGGGTAATAATTGGTTAACGATTGTAAAATATCCAAAATATACATCCAACACAATGTTTTTTAAAAGGAAATATCTTTAACTGTTAAACAAAGCAAAAGTTTGGAACTATAAACACCTGGTGTTCTAATAACAGATTAAGTATAAAAATTCATGTTGTCTGCTTTAAGCCCTGATGTCCTATTAGTAGAACAAATGTTTGATTATCATCTGTAATGCAATTTAACATTATTTTTTAAATTAAAAGCACCGGATTAGGCAGAAAAAGTACGATTTATATTATGGAATTTTTCAAAAGCAGATGATTAAATATAATAATCTTTTTGAGGACTAAATAAAAATGCTCTTGCGCTTTTACTGCAGATGGTCAGAAACCTCCATTATTTTCTCTATTACGACTATGCTGCCAACTATTGAGCAGGAATGAAAGCATCTTCCTATTCTTGAAGGCATAATTTGTAGGAACAAGTGGTCTGAATTTGAAATTCTTTAAAATGTGGAATCTGGTGTAATATGAATATGTGTCCTAATACTAGGACGCCAGAGCCAAAGGGGTTTAAATTAATGTTCAGTTGTGCTTTCTTTAATTATAATAAAATCTTAACCACCTTAATCATTCTTTGAAATTGGGGATTTAGATTGCCATGGATATTTTATGGGATGTAAACGACGAAAAAGGCATAACAATTAGCCAAGCACTTTGAATGGTGAAAGCATTCCTATTGGGAAACACATTTTTAATAACATATTTTTTTAAATATTACAATTTTTGCAAACAGAAGAATATAGTAAAATTAGCAGCGGCAAAGTGGTAGATTCAAGAAAAGTTTGAGAAATCATTTTCGATGAAATGCAGCAAATGTCATGCGACGTTTGCGCACCTTTTCTAGGGAAAATTACGAGGTCCATTCTAAATTAGAATTTGTGTTGCTTGGAAATGGGACGTTAATATAACTTAATTTATTTAGGGAACTTTGATTAAAAGTAATTTATTTTCGCTAATAAATTAGACATAAACAGAGCGTGTATTTGAAAAGCTAATAAAATTAGGTTACAATTACAGAAATTAATTTCTATGAACTATAAATGCATTTAATTCGGGAGCTGCTTCACTTGATAAAAATAGAATATACAGAATGATAATGATGGGAAAACGAAAAGGAGTTCTTAAATTTCGTCAAAGAAATATGATATCTCTTTTGATGAACATTCTGAAAAAAACTCGATACATATAAAAATTTGATAAAAGTTTTGTTGATAAACAAATTTTTCGATAACATAAAGTAAGTTTTGAATTTCAATTAAAACTCTTTACTTTATCTGGTCTTAATAAAATCGGATGAAATTAAAATTCTTTGTAATAGTGTAGTTAGATATCGAAAATATTTTTTTAAGTCATAATCTTCGTCAAATCCTATGACATTAACTTCACGTTAGGAATTCGTAAAGCCTATCTATATTTTGAAATTGCTTTCTAAGAAATATTTCTAAAATTTCAATCACTATATGCAAAAGAATTTACTAAAGATTGACAATGCATGTTCCAGTTACTTCTCAAGAAAGCGTTACTAGGGTACATGAATTGGTACAACATTTTTCAAATTTAACATTTGAAATTCGTAAGTCCTATCTGTGCGTTTAATAGGCTTTCGGAGAGATATCTGAGATCCTGAATTGGATGTATACTTGAATAGTTCAGGACGTTTTAAAGGATTCAGGATGCTTTTTATTAACTTTTCCGCGAACTTTTATTGATACATGAAAATACATTTTTACAAACAACCCAACTCTTCAAAGTTTCAGAAGCCACATCATTTAGTCTTAACTGTAAAACTACTCCATGCATTTTACGCGTAGCATACAAGGTGTCTCTAGAAATAATTTGACTGAGACTCTTAAAAATTTATTTTTAATTTTTACAATTTTGATGTTATCCTTTTAATATACTCACCTCCTAGATACTCATATGTCTCCATGTGAATTTTTCAAATACCGGATGAGTGCTTCAGGTCATTTCCTGAAGGCTCTTTCATCACCTCCGACACTTTTGCTTTCAATATATTTACAGTTTCGTATTTAGTTTCTTTTAGCTCTGGCTTGCTCTTATTAGTAAATAAAAAGATATCTTATGGGGCTAGATAAATTAAATACAGGTGCTGAAAGATAGAAATCCCTGTTAGACGAAACCGTATTGAACTCTGAGCTGGAGTCATATCTTTGTGAGGAAACTATGATTTATCTTTCCACAGGAAAGGTCCTTTTCTCCATAGCTGAGCGCATGAAATAAATAGTAAGGGCACTTGTTTTATAATAGTGGTTGAGTGTTTGAACTCCAAGTGCCAAATCGTGCAAAATCCCTTTAATCTTACAAAAACTTGTAAATTGTTGTCAGCCAGGACTTTATTGCGCAGCGTTGGGATTCAGAATACAACTTTCAGTTCTTTCTTTGTTTTTTCAGTTGTGACATTTGTACAACTACATTGTAACTATGCATTTTACAACGTTTCGATATCCTGCATACTTGTAATTACAGAAACCTTAGTGAGCGAACATCATTGACGTTGTAAATAAATAGTCTAATTTCCTGTGAAACACTTGCAAGTATCAAATATTTCATAGAAGCAAACGAAAATTCCTTTTTCAGTAGAAGAAAATTCTACAAGGCAACTGTATTCCCTTATATAAAAAATGAATCTTTGAGCCAAGATTCACAAATACACAATTATGACACGTTATTTTGTAATTCTATTAAAGATTAAGTAATGTGAAATAAATTATAAAAATTAGACTCTTATTTGTATTAATGAACATAATTAAACAAAACTAATTAAGAGGATTTTCGTGAATTAAAGGAGTTCATGAAAATTACAGAAAAGCAATCTGTTACTTAAATTTTCGTAATTATATTAATGGTTAATGCTAAGTTCCCTTGTTCCTTTTCGAAATTCTAATTTTTTTGAAGAAAATAAAAAGTTAACTCCTTTTGATACCGGAGAACTGTTTCAGTATCTCCAAAAAACATTTTTCTGTATTATTAACCCTCTTACTGTGTTACGTTTTTAATTCCCTATTCAGATGCAACGTTTGCAAATGTCTTCAAATAACATTAATCTCAGCAAGTTGTTATTTATATGCAAAGGATTATAAGCATAATATGATACAATGCAATAAAAGCTCTAAGTAAACAAATTAGACTGTGAAAATCGCAGGATGCAGCAGAACATAAATTTGCTTCCAACCCGCGGAAATTGTTGTTAAGCTGCCAGATGTTTAATGCTCCCTTTCTTATATGGACACCTCTTTAATCAACTCTTATTGTAATAGTTCAGAAAGTGTTTCTTAAAATATTTTCTATCACTCGAAACTGCAAGAGAAATGCTTCTTAAGAGGATTTTAAAAATCCGGTGCTAGCTATCTTTAACTTGTCGTCTACGTTTTCAGGAAAGGTTTCCCGAAAGGGATGCCGAATGAAACTGAAAAAAATTGCTTCAACTGGCTCTAATTAGTTTGCGTCATCGGAAATTTAAAAGTGCCAATAAAAGAATGATATTTGTCTCCTCTAACGACTTTAGTTTAGGAATAAATAGTTGTTTATTGAAATAATTAAAATTAAGCATCTATTCATAACTCGAGATGATACGAAATAAAGACTGTGAGAATAGTCCTTCTAAAGACTAATGCTCTACGCAAAATCGATTTTTAGTCATCACTCAAGAACCTTCCAAAAAAAAAAGATTCCTATTTGTTGGAAGAAAATACCATTTTAAATCATACAGGTTCAACTTTATATTTTTTTAATAGTTTGAAAGTTGTGCCCTTGATAAATTTGAAATAGAAATTGGAAATAACGACAGAAAAATAGAAGGTCACAAAATTTGGACAAATAAAAATTTAATTCATTTTAAAACAAAGCTAATAGCAAATTACTAACAATTTGATGAATCTTTTGTTCAGAATCAGCTATTGATGTAACGCAAAAAAATATTTTTGAAAATTTGTTTTAAAATTAAAATACAGGGGTGCACTTTCTTTGGTATCGATGAAATTATAACTCCGTTCGCTTTTCTTTGTCAATCTTTTCCGCAACAAATTTTCTATCGTTATCTATGTCACACTTTTTGTAATTTACTCCACACAATTCGAATATGTAAGATTTTCTCAATGGCTGTTGTTAAAATTTTCTATTACTGCAGTTGGAGTCGAGTTGAGTTAAACGTTCCAATATGAAGCAACGAGAGGGCTATGGTGGGACATATCTCTCAATATAGAGCAGCGGTCAGATGATGAAGACGACGTCTGAGGTCCTGTCTCTAACCATCCGCGCCGCACCGAGTGGAGAGGTGGCGTTTGGTCCGCTGCGTATTATTTGGCATGCAACAGGTTCACACACACAGTGCGCCTTCCGTGGAATTGCGTTTCGAACCTAAAGCTATCTAGATCCGAAGTTGGGAGTTTACAAATGGCCATCGTGACTCCATTTCTGCACTTAGAAAGATCCTAAAGACTCTTAGTGTAGGTTTGAGTACCTTCTGAAAAGGGGTTCTCGATCGCTTTTGTAAATTTGAGTGGTAAGACAGAAGGATAGTTTCGGAAATCCTTTCTAATTTTAAAGCAGTTAAATGTACGTAACGTATCATGCAGGCTTCACAAGAAACTTTCATGATATGGAATGTAATTTTTCCTCAAAATAATTAGTGAGTGTAATTGTTCCGAATTTCGAGAAGGCTGTTCGTTCACATTTTAGTCATATTAAGTCAGCTGTCTTCTACACCAGTTTGACGGTCTTATTCACCATCCATGATTAAACCATGATCAGCGGTTAAACGGGAATTTACACGAGCAAGTGAATGCTGACCGAAATTATAGGCTGGATGTATGCCCTAACCGGCTAGTTGGCGAGGGAAAAAAATAATAAAATAAATTTTAAAAATTCCTAACAACTGGGAAATTGAGATACCATGTCAAAATAGCAACCCTCTAGGCTAAATTTGGCGACTCATTTCGGTCAGCTTTTGCATTATCGTGGTCATGATTATCGTCGCTGATCATGGTTTAACAATGGATGGTGAATAAGGCGGTTAATTTCGATTCATATTTTATATTTTGCACTTACTAAATTTGGAAACAAAAAATAAAAAAAATTTCCACAACCGAATTTTTATTTGATTGCAGCTGTACTTCTAGTCAAATAAAGAGATACTTTGTCAATATAGATTTTTTTATTCAAGGAAATCTATCACAAAATTGAGTATGCAGTCTCAAAACAGACACCGATGCTAAATAAAGTTTTACAGATTCAGGATTTCTCTCTAATTCTAAGTTTTACATTAAAGACCTGACAGTCAAGTAAGCTTCTCTGAAATTCTCTTTCTCAAAAATGACATGAAGAGATTTCTGGTTATTGTGAGAGCAAGAATCTACCATCTCAGATTCTGCATGATGAAAAAAATATACTCATTTTTATGTACAGTCGCGGGAAAAAAGGATCCACCCAGCATTATTCTCCTTCTGTTCATTGCTTCTTAAAACTAAAGATACAGTTTCACAGGAAATAACGTATACTGAAAGATTCTGAAGTTGAAATTCTCTTAATGGTTCATCTAGATATTTAAAATGACACTAACTTCACACTTTTCAATGGCAACACCGTTTTTTGATGCCATAAATAGATTGCTCATTAAAAATACCCCAGAATATATCATTGGTTATAAAATCATTAATATATTGGAAGATATTTGACATTTTGTGTTCTCGATATAAAAGAGTTCGTCTCCACTTTTACTTACTAAAGTTCTCTGCTTGCCTTTAAATGTTGGCAGTATCATTCTAAATTATTTCGAACTTTAAATGTTATTTTCAACGTAATGGTCTCTGTTTTACTATCGGTAAAGCTTCATGCGTAAAAAATAAACCGATTAATAAATACTACACCACTTTAATTTATAAAGTTTTAATAATATATTTAAATAGTTAAAATCTTTATATATTTAAGTTTGAAAAATAAAGTGGTGTAATGATAATAATTAATAATGAATACGTTTTTGAAGTATATATAAAATATAAATATAATAATCTCGATATAAAAGAGTTCGTCTCCACTTCTACTTACTAAAGTTCTCTGCTTGCCTTTAAATGTTGGCAGTATCATTCTAAATTATTTCGAACTTTAAATGTTATTTTCAACGTAATGGTCTCTATTTTACTATCGGTAAAGCTTCATGCGTAAAAAATAAACCGATTAATAAATACTACACCACTTTAATTTATAAAGTTTTAATAATATATTTAAATAGTTAAAATCTTTATATATTTAAGTTTGAAAAATAAAGTGGTGTAATGATAATAATTAATAATGAATACGTTTTTGAAGCATAAGACGTCCTATTAAGTGCATCGTTTTACATCGAAAATAGACAATTTAATGTAACTTCAAAACTTCTCGAATGAATATGGTGAAATTTTGAATTGGCTCATCAAATGGCCATTTGCTTCGATTACTGTTAAAATTTCTAAGTGTTGCTATTCAAAAAATGTTTAACATTAATTATGTTGAAATATTTCTTGTACTCAAAATTATTCAAAAATAAAAAGTTTAAAAAGAGCAGAATAATTCATATTACTATATAAAAAAAATTCAGAGTAAATGGTTACATTATTTCTCAAGATATCAATAAAAATTCCAAATTTTACTTTAACATTAGAAACTCAAAATTTCATTTGCTTATAATTCCGAAACCAAAAAATGCTGGGATGATGATGGCATTCCAGCTTAAATTTTTATGTAGATTCGAAATATTTTAAGAAAAATACTTGTTTCCATTGGAAACTTTGAAGTTAGTGCAATTATATATATAAATAGACGACCCCTTTTGAACTTTTTAGACATGGAATCTATTAGTTGACTTTTTTTCCTGAAAATTGGTACCTTTTTGTTTTAAGATAAAAAGATTAGCTGCGGAATAATGCTGCGTAGATCCATTTTTGATCCCGCGACTGTACATTTTTCTGGCTCTGTTGTCATATTTCATAAAGAAATAAGCATATTATAAAACTACAAAGCAGTATTATATCTTATTTCTTTTTAAATATTATCAAATTGAAGAATAAATTTTTCACTGATGAAGGAATTTTTTTATAAAATATTATGTGAGTCTATGATATTGCATTCGCATGCGTTTATAAGTATTATGATTTTGAAAATGGAATTATTTTTGTCGTTACGACGTCTTTAAAGTAAAAAATCTGGTACAGTCCATCAAAAAAGTGTCCGAACACTTCTTATTTCTCGTAATCTATGAAAAGGAAATTAGGCCATTCAATTTGGAAGTATGTTCTCTTTAAAAATATGCGAAATGCATTTCCATAAGGGTCCATATACATGTTTATATTTGAGTCATCTTCAAATTATCCAATGGCAACACACCAACTATTTATTTTCTTAAATTCTGCATAATAAAAAGTCTCCACCTATAAAATTTGAGTTAATTCTGTCCAAATTTACCGAAGATATACAAGAAAAACAAGTAATGGGCTGTTTCAATATAGGCAAAAAGTAAAAAAATAGGTCACTCTGTTAAAACTTTTCAATTCAGCTGTTAATAGAGTAATTCTGTCTTCGAATATTTGATATTTGTCAAAGTTTACCGTTTGGGGCAATGAAATATTACTAAATAATAATTCGAGTTGCATGATTTTAAATTAAAATACAATAAAAAATTACATAAGATTTTATAAATTATATTCTGTATTATAATATAACAGGTAAACAATGCAAACTTTTATATGCATAAATATATTAGCCATCAACAATTTAAAATTTAAGCCAAAGTATATCTATCATTTCTGTCAATAACCTGCTGCATGCGACGTGACATGGAATCTATATGACTATTAACGACATCTCGATCTTTTATTCATTTTCTTATCCATAACGAAACCGTGAATACATTGATTTAAGGCTGGCAACTTATTTGTCTGTACGAGAAATAATATTGGTGAAAAAAAATTATTTGGCCTTTCGTTACATTATCTATTTCTCGTGGCATATTAGTAAAATAATAAAAAATTCTGAATAATTTCAACGATTAACATTAAAAACATTTTGGGCAGCTGAGAAATGAAAGACATATGCTTATTTTCTGAAATAATATGTTTTATATACTAAACAAAAAATGTAATGTTGCTGACTGATACTAAACGATTTTCCAACAAAAAATATGGTTTCAACCAAACGATATTTAATGTAATTTTAAGAATTTTCTACCAATAATGGTCTTAAATTAAAACTATTGATTTATCGAAACATTTTAAGCTTTAATTTTATGTCACCTGCAGTTTGTTAATCGGTTCCATTGCCTAGACACCAGTATTCGATTAGGAACATTCTTCAGAATCCAGCAACTTCCGATTGAGACTGGTCAGTTTCAAACCTACAGACGGCTATCCATTATAAAATTAAAAATTTTCATCTTTGTTTGAAAATGCTGAAATATGTTGTTATATTCTATATGTCGTAAAGAAAGTCAACCTTAATCTAATTTGCTTTGCCATTTGAACCTGTTCATAACATTTGTACTTTTATTTTTGCATTCTGTGTAATTAAGTTTGGATGTAATTTTTTTCAGTTGTTTTTAAAATTTAAATTCCCCGTCTACAGAATCGGTGCTTTACACCATCCAGGATGGATATGTCTGCGGTCAGACGACGAGGACGTCCCCTACCTAATCATGATAAATGAAATAAAGACGCGAAGTTTACTTTGGTTAATGGTTCTCACTAAATTGCACGTTGCTTTTTATTGGCGGTTGGGGGAGGGTCTCAACTTACTCTGAGTATTTTTTTTTTCGGTAATTACTTTCTTCTTTTATCCTCGTTGCCTCTCATGAGAATACAATTATGTCCTCCCTGTATTCTGACGCGTACTTTGTATTCATTTTTCAAGGCACAAAAACGATATGGATTCGTTTACGATTGCATTGGGCTAAATGCAAGAAGGTGATGTAACTGCGTTACTAATCA
>BGPR01006260.1:16996-82288 GCA_013235015.1 Araneus ventricosus | reverse complement strand
GGGGTGGAAATGGTGGGGGATGGAAATTTTCATTTTCCCATAATTCCTTTACAAATGAAAATAGAAAGAAAATTCAAATTAGGCGATTTATTGCCTTATCATAACGAACAATTTTTGAATTTAAACGTTTTCGATAGCTACAATTGCTTAGAAGTTATCAGCAGAAAAGTGATTTTCCCACCCTTCCCCTCCTCTCCCCCTAACTTAAAGTACGTTTTAACCTAAGCATGTTACCCCTTGTTGGAAAGCTCTCGTCATTTACAGTTTCTTCCACTCTCTTTCATTCTTGTAGCTCCAATACTGATGAGAATTGAGGGCAAAATGTTCTTTTCCTTATTATTAGTAGTAGAGAAATATATGCATAACGCTTTGGCCGGTGTTATTTTGTAAACACGATAACTAGAGTAATTTTGATTAGATTTTAACTGGCGACGGATATGTTGTAAGGACGGTGAAAATCTCGGCCCAGTTCACAGATGGACTAACCAGCTCAAAGGGGGTGGAAATGGTGGGGGGACTGAAAATTTCATATTCCCATAATTCCCTTACGATTCATAACTGTAACTGTAATTGAACTGATTATAACTGTTAATTGATATACCTGGCTTTGCTCCGGATCAAAATGTTTTCATGTTTAATATTTTTAATGTAAAAATTACTATTGTATAATTATTATAATACACAAATTCCTTTTCTGATCTAAAACGCTTTCAATTAAAATGAGAATATCAATTGAACCAGTCGATTTTTAAAAACATCCGTTTTCTTCATACATTATTATTTGTTATATAGGTACTTCAAATTTTGTTAACAATTACTAAAGTCAATGAAAGGTTTTAATGAATATTTTGAAACAATTAAATTAACTATTTAATTATTCATTAATTTAAAGCGTGAAAATAAATCAATAGCTGGTCCCGATATAAATTGTTATATCGTCTACTTTTAAAATTTTCTTTTAGCATTCTTCCTTCCGGAAACAGTTCTTCGTATTATTTTTGATCAACAAGAATATTGTTACGAATTCAGTTTAAAATTACTTTTGAAAAAAAAAAATTAAAATGAGAGAAACAAATTTATGGAAATGAAAGACATCGCGGAAAAACGCCTTGCTTAATTTTTAATTAAGTGAAATTTTAAGCATCTTTTAGGCTTTGAAGAGTTGAAGGTGACCTTTCCCTTTTCTTAAATAAAAAGTTTGATTGAAATCAGTCCAGTGGTTTAGGAGGAGATGTGGAACATACATACATAGCCACAGTTACTTTTATTTAAATTAATATAATTAATAGATAGTTATAAGATAAAGATTACTGGCATATAGTATGAGCCATGAAAAAGGTTTTAGTGAAGTTTTGTAACAATTAATTTTTAACTTTAATTAAGTAAATAGTTAATTTTAATTAAACACATAATTTTACTGGTTAATTTGATAATAGGTCTTTTGACAAAATACTTTAATTTGATATTTAACTAAACATGGCGGGAATATGATTTGTTTAATGAAATCAATATAAAGTAGCCAAAAACGATAGATATATAAATAAGAGTGTCCTTTATCCTTTTTACTATTGAGAAAAATATCTCCTTAACTTTAAAATTGTTTGGGATTTTCTGCCTGAGTATTTGGTTTTAACCGTCGATAGAGATTTAAATTTACTGTTCAAATTTTCTGCATTCATATCCTATGCTTTAAAATACGTATTAAATTTTCCACACACAATGTTTAATAATTTTATTCTCTTATATGTTAAGAATTTAGTGACTATCATCTCTGTAACCAGGGAGTTCTCTAAATGAGCCCATTTTAGTAGTATTTAAGTGTTTCTATGTCATTTGATTTTAGCATATGACAAAGCAACGTTGGCACAATTATATGGTAACCTAGATTAAATAAACTGATTTTTAAATCTAGAGTAGTTCTTCATCCGTGTCAAATGTCAATTTCTTGCTACTGTTTCAGATAGGCTGGCTTAATGTTATCTATATTTGCACCGCTGAGTTGTTTATTTCTTTATGACTCCTACCTGTTGAATGATTATGTGCTGAGAAATAAAAAAAAATTGACCAATGTTCTGATCGAAAAATCTATCATAACTTTTTGGAATGAAAAATGGAATGATAAAACCTTGATATAGTAAAAAAATTAAATGTCATGTGTGAAAACAGAATCACAGCGTAAATATTGCAATGTGTAGAAACAATAAAGTCATTGGCTATGTCTGTATTGATCAATATGTAATATTTCATGACTTTTGTAACATTAACGTAAAGGAATCTACCTTTGCATTCAAGCTTGCCGAAAAGGGATTTTTTTTACACTAACTCATTTTTCCTTTCAATTATTGTGGGATATCTAGCGACATCAATGTTCATATTTTTAGAATAATTTATGAATCATTTTAAAAATTAATCTCCAATTATGACTAAAATACTTACCGTTTCTGTGTTAATAATTTAAGCATCTATTTGTCATGTAGGTACAATCGAAATGAAAATTTTCTATGATTGTTTCTGGAAGGTCATGCTACTTTGACAAAAAATTTATCTCCATGAAATACGAGGTTATCCAGAAAATAAGATTCTCGCTTAGCTTATTGATGGTAGAGGTACATCGTGATAGGTGCGGTTTATATTTAGTTATATTAAAGTCCCGTTTTGAAGCAATACGAGGGTTATTTTGAGACGGACTTCGTAAGTTTGAACCGCTGTCAGATGACGACGACGACACCTGAATTACCAACCCCTCTTCAAACTTCCGCACCACTTAAACGGAAGGAAGTTTGGCTACTATGCATGATTTAGCGTGCAACAGGATCTTTAGTGGCAGCGAGTTTGGAACCTGTAAGCATTCGGCCCCAAAGTCGAGATCCTACCACTAGGCCGCCGCGGCTTCCGTGATAGGCAAGGGAGCACGCCTGAGAAAGGCCACTTCCTATGGCTATCGTGTGCAACCATTTGCTTTTCTCGATCGCCCGAATTATGGTAAGCGCAGCGGCTAAAAATTCCTGCTATTAGTCCTTTTACCACATGGTAAGATTATATCTGTGATAAAGCTTTTGAATTCAAAAAAGTATAGGACTGATCAAAATGAATAGTCAACTATGAAAAGTATATGGCCAAGACGTTATGGTTAAGCAGATAATGCATCGTTCAATCAGGTTGTTTAAACGTTCACGATGAGAAACACGGACGATGAAACGTTAATCGCTAAATTTTTTTGGAAAAATGTTGGAGCTCTAATGAATCTCTCTGTACAGGACAAAATTGATGCAGATTCTTTAGGCTCGGGATTTAACAAAGCACGTTGTCCAGTAACAGAAAAACATCTTGGTAATTGAATTACCATCCAGAAGTTATCTTGATTTTTTGTGTGAACTTTGCCGAAATTGCGGTTGGATATTTAGGGCAAGATATGTAGGACGCTGAATGAATGCTTCCAGATACTATTATGTATAATTCCTCCTTAAAAATTCCTATCCGTTCAGTATTTTCGTAGTGACGAAGAGGTGCAGATGGCAGTCACAAAAAAATTTTAAAACTGACAGAAACATACAATGGCATAACAAAGAACAGACCTTTGGCTATTTTTCTACATATTCGCCACCGACACTGATGCATTTATCGTACCGCGAAAACAATTTCAAGAAACGATCCTGGTAAAAATCGGTGCCCCGCGGTCGAAAGAAGTTCTTCACAGCCTGGCACAACTCTTCATCTCTCATTTCCTTTTCAGGATCATCAAAAGCGATGGGACATGGGTGCACAACTTTATCCCAGATACCAAGCATCGATTAACGAAAAAAATTCATAGTGTCGCTCTCCGCAGATGCTGACAGTGTTCTGGGACGCGAAGGATGCCATTTTGATTGATTTCTTCACTCCAGGGACCATCAGTGCGGCACACTATTGAGCTACCCTCACCAAACTGAAGTCCGCCATTCGACTCAAGAGACCAGGGCTCTTGAGTTGAGGGCTTTTGTTCTTAGATGATAATGCAAGACCCAACACGGCAAGGGACGCAAAAGAACATATTCGTCGCTTGGGATGGGAGACATTGGATGACACGGCCTGCAGCCCCAATTTTGCCCCATTAGACTTTCACTTTTTTTCCTGCGTTGAAGTCATCACTTCATAGGTAGGGACGTCACTTCATAGGTAGGCATATTTACGAATAAATTTATTTGAAATTGATTTAATGTAGGTTGTATGAATACTCATTTCAAAAAAGGTTTGCCAATCGAAGGACATATGTATATATTATAAGTGCTACTTCGAATCCAATCTGTGTCCACGATAGAAGTATGCAGTTTGAAATCACTTTTATGAATCCATTACTTTTAATTATTTTAATTTTTTTTATTTGCATCGACAACCAAATTAGATAAATAACAATTCATAAGACAAACAATATCGCAACAATCTGCTCTGAGAGTGTTCTGAAAAAAAGACCGATATTTTTATTTTTGCATCTTCTGTTGGATGGAAGTACAGTTTCAAATATATGGCGAGGCGAAATGAAAGTGGGATTAGCGTTAATTAGTGGGTCTCTAGCGGCATTATTTCTCGTAGAAGAACTTTGTGATTCCTCTAGTGGATTGCTGTGTATATCAGAAGAAATATCGCATAAAATGGTTAGTGGCTGTGAGTTGTTGAATAAAAAAGAAACGACAAAACATGTAACATTGAGCCAAGTGCTCCTCCAAACAGGCCGAACACGCAGTAACCTAATTTTGATTTTCAAAAGGTGTTGTCTCCAGCAGTCGAATGAAGAAACTGTTTGGGTCTGAATATGTGTCAAGAAGTGCAGTTTCTCGATGGTGCAGTGGTTTTTACCTTAATGACTCTCACTTTCCTGCTCGTGGCATACCAGCTCACATGTCCATGAATAAAATCACAGCACCAATAAAGAGATGTACAGTACGACTCCTCACAAAAAGACCAGTGAAATTCTCTGCCTCCCTTCTAGTCTTGTCCCGGGCATTAAAATTTCTACTGCTCTGGAAGGAAATCGAAATTCCATTAAAGCGGATGCTATCATTTTCTGATATCTTGCATTATTCGTTTATAGCTGCACATATAGTTCCCTTACGATGAGTAATGAGATAGTTCTAAATTAAAGTCCAATTAAAGAATTTTTTAAAGAACTGAATAATCAAAAATTTGCCTTAATTCAGAAAATAATCTCACCAAAGTTGCAAGATATTTTTCATGAGTCTGTTTAATTTTTAGGAAGCGATTATTTGCAGCTACTGTACCTACTGATGACCATTTTTTCAATCTCCGATGGACTATAAGAAAGAAAAGAGTAGAGAACAAAATGAATTTAATTTATTACCAAAAGTTATGTTCAAACATGGTTACGTTTTGACATAATCGCCGTGAAGATTCAGGCATTTATCATATCAGTGGACCAGGTTTCCGATCTCCTCTTCAAAGAATGTTGCCGCAAGTGATGTGATATGGGCCTTAACGTTGCTTTGGAGCTCTTCATTTTTCTGGAAGCTTTGGCCTCCTAGTCAGTTCTTCAATTCAAGGAAGAGATGAAAATCACTCGTCGTTAAGTTGGGGCTATATGCCCGGTGATTAGAAACGTCCATTTAAATCGCTCCAGAAGCTTCTAAGTTACAACAGAAGTGTAAGGGCGGGTGTAGTCATGAATGAGAAAAATTCCAGAAGTTTAGAATGACTCCTCGCAGTCGTCGTAAAGTCTGACAAGATACAGCTGCATTGATCGAAGTCCACAAACCAATCTTCTGCTTGAGAAAGTGAATAATAGGGCGTCCCTCATTTTTTGAAGTTTCAATTTCAGTTCGCACACCCTTCAGTTTTTTTCCTTTTATTCCAAGAAACAATTAGAGACCTATTTGTTCAAATCAAAGGTTGGGATCACGTGTTGCATCGCGGTAGAAGTGGGAAGCATGTGGGTGCGGGCAGCGCGCTCCATCTCCGCCGGCGAATCATCCTCAGCCTGCTGTAGACAGAAACGAAGAGAGAACAAGAACATAAGTTTACATTGGATTTAAATAATTTATTTGACCCTGCTGACGTTAAAACTTTGGAAATTATAAAAATTGGAGACAAAACATTTTTATTGAGTCAAAGAGAACCAGGGCGGAGGGGATGTCTTTATGGGAATCGATATGAAGCTTGTAAAGCATTATTGTGAGTCAGAAAACAAGAAAACACACGGACTGAGGCTCATTGGGGTTAGAAATCGCTGAAAATTGCATGGATTCATCAGAAGAATCTTCAGGCATCCAGGATATTACTGATCAACCTAGGACTTGATCAACTTATTAACAACTTGTTTTTAACTCCAAAATTAATGGCTGTATTCTATCAATGACACATTAGTCGGTAATATATCGTTTTTGTTCTCGAAATCGTAGATGAGTCTTTAAGCCAGAAAATAGATGAACTGGCAATCAATCCAAACCCGATCGAAGGATACCTAGAAGATTTTTATAAGAAGAAGGCTACTAAGTTATAAAATAATTTAAAGGCAATGAGCCTAGTTTCTTTGGGATGGCAAATTGCTACCTGTTTTGAATTAGCAAGACATAAAAAGCGAAATGCTACCTATTATTGTTACATATAAAGATAAAAAATATTGTTTGGTGCCAAAATTAGAAAATTCTTCAGGGGAGAAGCAAACTATGGCTGTCTGGAGTATTCTAAAAGATTGGGGGGTTAGAAGACAAGGCTCAAATTCTCTGTTCTGACACAATGAGTTCCAACACTGGTCGTATCAACATTGCGATTATTTTTCTAAAGCAGTATTCAGATCGAGAGATGACATATTTTACATCTGGGTATCAAATGTACGAAAAAGTGCAACGAAATGTTTTCGATCATGAAGTTACCTCAAGTGACTAGTAGTTCAGATATTGTTTTCTTTAAAAAATCAGAGAAAAATGGAATTATTTGGAACAAATTCTTGAACGAAATATGTGGTGAGAGCGACATACTGAGTAATGTAAAATATCTTTCTAATGCACTTAAAACTGAAAAATTGAAGCATGCTTGGAGGGAACTCGTTGAATTATAACGATAGTCAATTTTTATCACTTTTTAAATTTTTACAAGATTTTTTAAAGAATATTTACAATTTAAGTCATTCAGAATTTAGATATGACATCAAAAAATTGGTTCATTGTTGTTTTTCATCAGAAATATCATTAGCAGACTTCTTTTCTCAGAAAAGTTTAAATTTATTGAAGACATTGGGTGTGGAGAAATTGAATTTATGAATCTCAGTCAGATCTTTGTGATAGGGACGGTTTTTATTTAAAGCCATAAGAAACATTCCGGGGAAAATAAGTTTTAATAAGTAACGAAGTAAAATTTGTGCAAACTTTTAATCTACTCTGTGGATGAAGAGCAAAAGTAATTTCTTTTTCAAGACCACAGAAAACAGTACCCGGACTGCATAAGAAGGCTATTCTTAAACTCTTCTTTATTTCAATATATTATTAAAATAGTATATATTTGGCTTTTATTATATTATTAAAACTGTAAATTATTACACCAAAATAATACAATTTCTTTATATGAATAACAAATATACAATTTTAAATGCTTAGTTTTTAGCAATTTTTTCTCCTACATCTTTATTTAACCCTTTGCGGATGGATTTCTTTTTTAGAGCACTCAGATCAGATTAGTGCACCTAATGCGCCATCCCGTTTTTTCCAACTCTACGCTTATTTAATTATATACAACTTTATTTTTTATGGTATAATATGATTAGATGTTGGATGGATGGATGATACAAACACTTGTGTTCGAGTCTGAATCTATATAATTTTTCGTGAAGTGGATTGTCCTCCACGTCAGTCTCAGAATTATATTCTTCGTTTCGCTGTACTTAGTCACTTCTCCATTGAGATATAATGCATCAGATTCGTCCTCAGCTTGTTTATTCTTGCTTAATTCTTCCAAAACAGCCAAATAGTAGTAGAAAAGAGTTGCTTAATAGTAGTGGGAATAATTTCTCGCCGTTTCGTGATAGTCAAGTTGGGTTATGGAGAGATTTTCATGCATTTTCTAGCATGATCAGATTAATCAAGCTCGTTGCGGCGCGGGTTTAACTTTATATATTGAAGAAATATTTGATATACTTACACATTTTGGTAAAAGGAAAAAAATAGAGGGTGCGTGCTTAAAAAATGTTAAATAAATTTTTCGCCATTATAATAAGGTCACCCTAGTGAATAACACTTTGCAACTCGCATTTCAGCAGTAGGGTAAAGTTGCTCAAGTCGTACCACAGCCTAAGTCGTACCTATTTCATTCTGACTTTGTTTAAGTCGAGAACGCTGACGGCAGTTCGATGACTACTGACATTGGCGATGTTCATTCCATCATTTAGAACGGAATTTCGATGCGTTACAACCTAACCTCGAGGAAAAAAAGCTTTCAGTAGTTTTCTTATAGTTTTAGTGCATATTTAGTAAGACGTAGAATAATAAATAATATAAATAAAATGTTCTTATTTCTTAGGATATCATTCTGTGCTGTTTGAATAATTGCCTTTATGTAGCTATGGGGCGCTCTGGTTCGATTCATTCTTTTATAATGCTCATTTAAAATATTACACGTGGCGTTGCTTAAGTCGTACCTCAAACGATACCTAAGTCGTACCAGGTAAGCCCAGGATCTCTTGCATATGCGTTAGAAAGAGGATAGCTTTCTTTTAATATATAATGTTAAATATGCTTTTTCTAATTTTTAGGTAGGGTCCATAAACGTAGTAAAATGTTCCGATGATACTTAGAGACAAGAAGATATGGACAAGGCGTTATGATGAAAATTACCCAATGGTGATATGGGCTTAAATGAAAGTATAACATTCCTGAACCGAAACTGTGACGTCACCTTCTAGAACGAAATAAGCATTACAAATTGGGAAAACCGAAAGAGTTGATCTAGGATTAACTCAAAACCGAATAGTGTACTCAAAGAATAGTAAAACAAGTTGTTTTTGGTTCATTTGCCTCCAAGGTACGACTTAGGACATATGTGCTACGTCTTAAGAACTGATTTTCTTAGTCGTACCGATGTTATTGCTTTAAGATTTGTTTATTTATTTCGACATAGTAAGTATCTTAAAGTTTCTTACAATAAATAGCTGCAATATTTATAGAAGTTGTGAATATTGCAAAATTTATCCTTTATTTAGTAAAAGCTTCAATTTGTAGACATTTTTCCTTAGACAGTGCGACTTAAGCAACCTTACTCTATATATGGAAAAAAAACTTTTCATTGCCTGTATTCTCAAATTAATTTGCAAGGGCATCATTCTGCCAATAAAATGTACCTGAAATGTTCCTAATTTATTTGAATAGTAAATGAAATATTTCAACAGAATTTTGTTTTAAATATCAATGTTTGGTGTTTTGGGCAATAAAAATATATGGAAGTGCTTATTTGAAGGAACTGTACCTTTAGATAAAATTTTATTTGGACATTCTGCGCCTATCAATAAAACTTAATTTGTGTGTACTGTCAAATTCAATATTCATCCTGTTGGAATTTCGGGGTGTTCTTTTTGTATTTATGAAATGTAAATATTCGGCTAGAATTCTTTCATATGTGATATTTACTCTTTTTATTTAGCTAGGCTTTGGGTTCTTTCTGGCATTTTAGAATATCTGCAAATAATGTTTATCCGCCGATACAATACCTACAAATATTGATTTTCCGCTGATATAGTACCTGTAAAAAATGTTTATCCGCTGATACAGTACCTGCAAATAATGTTTATCCGCTAGTAGAGTATCTGAAAATAATGTTTATCAGCTGGTACATTACCTTCAAATAACGTTTTATTCTCAAGTTAAGTAACTGAAAATAAAGATATTCTTATATTGATCTGTAGATAAGATTACTTTTTTTCTGATTTAATTCTTAGTTTTTGAAAACACGAGCCTGAGAAGAAAACTTATTCTAATTATGCAGGAAAAAATAATCAAACACTGAATATCTAAGCAGTGTGATTTCAAACAGTATAATTAGATATTAAAACATCTTTTACAAATCTTTTTCTAATTTCCTTCTTTTTGATATTACCAACGAAACAAGAAAGTGTAAATTAACTACACATTCACACTCACTCCTTAATGTTCTCTTACGCTTTAGCCATTATACTCTTAACGAAGCCCTTTATATTTAAAAGTACTTTTCTTCTACCTTTTAAATTAAAAAATCACGAAAGTTTCTGGAATGTTTCAATTCCACCGCGACATTGTTTACTTTCCATTATCCCCTGCTTACTTCGGCATTAACTCACCTTGCACTAATTTGCATGAAAAGCAAAGTTGGCATGCTAATTTTGTCCCATTAAATGAAAAATTCTAGAAAGAATCGGTTTTAAAGAAAATGGAATCAATGAAAATTTTAAAAAGATACAGAAGAAAAAGAAATTTAATTTCTTTTGATGTAGAAAAAACATGCCCTAGCATTTAATATGCGAAATTCAAACCTGTAATTAAAATTATTTCCGTGTAAACAGATTAAGGAAATCTAAAATTTGTTTATTTCGAAAGTAAATATTTCAAACAATTTCTAGACCATCTTAGAGACAAATAAGTGTATATTAGTATCTAAATCATAATGCTAAATTCTTTTGAACTTAATACCTCCCTTTTTTTCTCAGTCTCATTTCCCATTTTTTTTGTCTCTATTGTGTAATTTGTTATCTTCAGTTAAAGGCTTTAAATCATACTTTTTCTAAGATACGAATTCCCCCTTAGAATTTCAATTTTATTTGAAGTTGTTTATTTCTTAAATTAACAGTTTTCATTTTTTATATTTTTTAACTGGAATTCTGTGAAATTTTATGAATGAATTTAAGGAAAATCGAAAAAAATATTTTAAAAATTCTATTTTAATCTGAAATTGTAGTTTAAAATTTATCATTTGAAGAAACTGTAATTATTGAATTAAAAACTTCTCATTAAAAGCTCCCCTGATTAGGGTCAGAAACTTTATTAGTAAATTGCTTGAACTATTAATCATTAAAATACTGAACATAAATTATGTACAGAAAAAAAATGCAGGTGATTCGAGTTTTTATTCGTTTACTAGCCAATTTAATTCGCTCTCGGGTAAACGCATATACGTTTTCCGTGCCTCTAAATTATTCATGTATTCATTCGGCGAGGAAGTCATATCACTAGATCGTCCAAAGATGATATAACAGGACAATCGCAGCATTCGATTAAAAAAGCATCTCTGCTGGGTGAATCCGGTCACTTCATGGTTCGTGCTCCTACAGGCCAAGAGAAAGAGTTTCAAATGCCTATCCCAATTAGTCTGATTCTTCGAAAAAATAAAGACAGATGATTTAAAAATGTTCGATTAAACCTCTCGACCATGGCATCGGACTCAGAATGTAACGCCGTCGTTCGAGTCTTCAGAATTCCTAAAAGTTTGAAGAGCTCAGTAAAGAGGGCGAAATTAAAATTTGTACCTTGATCCTAATGTAATATCATAGGTACGTCATAACGCGAAATCCAGGTTCGAATAAGTTCTTCAGCTACTGTCGAGGCTTTCTGATCTGCGATGGGGATTGCTTCAGGCCACTTAGTAAAATAGTCCATCAATACTAGGACATACCGATTGTCCATTGTCGTTACAAGGAAAGGTCCTAAAATATCAAAAGTCATTCTTTCGAAATGTGCGCCCACATTATAGCGCTGAAAGCGACCTTTAGCTCTTGTTTTGGGTCCTTTTCGGGCTCCACAAGCGTGGCATTATCTGCGCCTCTTTCCGATGTCGTCGAGCGGTCTTTAAAGAAATGTTAGGAGCCGTATAAATAAGTTGTTCCTTCAATTTCTGGGCCAAGTCTGATCTTAAAAGAGTTACATTTTCACCTGTATACTGTTAAAGGCCTGTTAAACTTATAAGAAGGTATGCAAAGTTCATAGTTAGCTACATACTTGCAAAATAATTAAAAGTAAAACTAACAAAATATACTGGGAACAATTATTGTATCTTCTAACAAAATCAATGGATAGTTGTTGTTCCACCCAAATATTACGGACAAATACACTTCTAACAATGCATAATAATAACACATTATGACAAGATGCAAGCGTAAATAACAGCTGTAATTCTTTCTAATTGTTTTAACTTAAGTGCTTGGATGTAAGAAAAATTCATTTATCTCTCTAAGCATTACTTTTTCTTTCAGCTTGAGGTAAAGTATACCAAATAAATGTATTGGATAATTTATTTTGGTGCTGGTTTGTTTGCTTTTCATGTCTCATCGGCTAGTCTTTCATGTTCAAAAAAATGCAAAACAAATATCTTTGTAAAAAAATGAATAACACTGGACAACAAAAAAAAATTCATGTTGCTGGAGAAAGAAAGGGTTATACCTATGTACTTTTGTGCCCTGATTTTAAATCTGTTAAACGTTTTTTTCAATCATCCATAGTTTTTGAGCAACGTAGTAACTCTTATTATACACATTAGGAAATCATATTCAGCTTGCAATATTTACACAGGCATATTAAAATGTTACAAAACTTCACTTTTTTGGGTACTTGGCCTGTCGACTGTGCTTGGCGTGAGGAATATCCATTTTCAATGTCCAAAAATAGTCGGCTAACATTTTGGGATTCCATTTCCCTTGGTAACGAGCTCCTATATTCGAGATATCCTGATGGAATCATTCACCATGCTCGTCATTTACTGATCCAAGGTTTTCAGGGTAGAATTCTAAGTGAGAGCGCAAGAAATAGATTTTCAACGACATGTTGCATCCCATGGTTTTGTAGGCCTTTAAGCAAGTTATTGACGATTTGCCATAGTTTTCCGCTTTGTGATTTCCTAAGAAGTTTTTTTCTAACTCCTTAGACGATGTCCATGCTGCGGTTTCCTTCTTAGTCAGTTTACTCTTAAACACCGGATCCTTCATTAGTTGTCTAAATTGAGGACCAGAAAATATGCCTTGCTTAATTTTTGTTTCACTCACTTTTGGAAACTTCAGACGTAAGTACTGAAATCCACTTCATCCACAGTCCATCGCTTTAACAAAATTCTTCATCAAACCTAATTTGATGTGCAGTGGAGGCAAGTGAATTTTTTCTGAGGCAACTAATGGTTCGTTCTCTTCGTTCTTCACACCCTGTAGGAGGAACTGTCGCTTGGACCACACCTTCTTGATGTAGTGCTTTTTTTCTGTCCCTACTGTCCCAGGAAGCAAAAAAACTTGGTATAGCCTGCTTGCAATCCAACTAAGACGGCAATCACTTTCAAGTCGGCGCATATATGCCAAGAATGATTGCTGTACTCAATACTGGACAACATATGCTTCAAGGTTTCGTATGTTTCTTTCATACGAACGACTACATTCTACAGGAATCGAAGGGTGCTTGTTACCATTTTGTAACAGAACTGCTTTTAAGCTGATCTTTGAAGAGTCTATAAACAAACGCCATTTTTGAGGGTTATGTTGTAGTTCTAGAGCCTTAAACAACGAGTCAACATCATTACAAAATATCACATCACCATCTTGGCAAAAGCTTCCACGTGCTGCCAAACAGAAACATCTGTCCTTACAAAGTGACTCATGCATTGAATCGTATTTGCGTTGCAGGATTCTCGATCCAAAAACGCCAGTTATAATTTTTGACATACAGCCTTTTCTTTATGAAAATTATAATTGTAAGAGCATTTCAAACCCAAACATTATCTTCTTGGCCGGCAGTTAATTTTTACAGAAAGTTTTTTTGACACAAGATCCGACATATTTCTATGGGATTTTCTATGTACTTGTAAGCAATTACGAGTAGTGTTGCTGAAAAACAGTGTGTTATAGAGGTTTTTCGAGATTATATTCGGGGTCAGTGACCATAAAAACACCATTATCAGTTAAAATCTCAAAGGCAACAAAAAATATCTTGGCTACGACATTAATTCAAATAAAAGAAAGGAGTGGAGAGAAGTTTTAGTGAGAGTTCATGTTGCATAAAATTGGAGGGTGATAGACAAATTCTGATTGGTTTTTCGAATTCAGGGCGTGAAAGTACGTAAGAATCAGCTAAAATCATACGGGCAACAAAATGGTTGTTGTCCAGTGTAATCAAATCATGCAGATAATAATTATGACCCTTTGAATGTATGCGCTGCTATCGCTTTTGGAGATTCAGTATTTGGGGATATATTTATAGAATTATCGTTTTAACAAAACATTCATTTGGAGAAAAGAATGACCATTTCTTTAAAGAATTTTAATTATAAATCTTTTGCAGGTTTAGTAACATATGTCTGTGGACCAATTATGAAAAAAACTCATGCGGAACGATTAGTAAAATTCGTAAATTCCCGAAGTTTTAGCGAAAGAACTTCGATCATAAGATATCTGATCTACGACTAAAATTTAGAAAAAGAACTATAATTTTAATAATACATAACAAAAACACATAGCAAACTGTAATTTTTTGTTATCGTTTTCATCTTAAGAACCTAGATATGAGATTATTTCATTCGTCTCTCTAAACATAACTTTTTCTTTCAGCTTGAGGTATTATATACAAAATGAATGCATCGGTTTATTTCTTTCCCTGCTGTTCTGTCTGCTTTTCCATCTTCCTGTCTCATCGGCTTTCTTTCTTGTTCAGAAAAACGCATAACAAAAGCGTTGCATAAAAAGAATAAATAATCAGATCACGTGGATAATAGTTACGACCTATGGAATAAATGCGTTGCTATCGCTCTCGGACACTCAGGATGTGGGAATATATTTATTGAATTATCTGTTTAACAAAAAAAATTATTTACTTAAAAAGTAAGTTTATTTCTTGAAGAAAGTTAATTTCCTTAAGTTCCTTTCCTGATTTAGAAAAATATATCTATGGACCAATTATAAGGAATTATACAGAAGATTTACGTTAGTCGTAAATCGATACAATTTTTATGAAACAAGCTAGATTATAATTTATACATAAACTACGGCTTTCGAAAAGAGAAAAGGAAAATTAATTTAAAAATCAATCCCACTTAAGCTACTTTAAGAAAGATGCATGCAGATTGTTAAAAAGTAATTTGAAGTGATATGTTTCAGGAAACCAAAAAGAAATGAAAAATAAAAGTATAAGTGATTTGCGTAACTTTTCTATTTCCTTTGCTTTTATGATGCGAAGAAGGAAAAATGAAGTTGTGAAACTTTAAAAAAAGCAGCAATCGAAAGTAAGAGCGGCCAGTAAGATAAAGTATGTGAAAATATATTAATTTTTTTTTGTTCGGGCCTCGGTAATCTCCTGTCAATCTCATCTTCATGACTGTTGAGCCGCGGGTTCGAAGCCCTAATCCACAGTAAGTCCGTTATATATACAAGTCTGGCGCAAGCGAAATCCATAGAGGACAATAGGTTCTCCCATTGTTATTAAGTGGATGTGTGGAGGAGGAGGTGCCAATTTAAGCGTCGTCTTCATCATCTGATTTCTGTTTGTTTCTGTATCATGCACTCTGTAATTGGAGTTTATTCTGTAGTGTGCATTTTCTAAATAAATAAATTTACGATGTTTATCCTAAAATAGCTGTAGACTTAACTTTAAATCACGGAGTTAATATAATAAAAATTAACTCGGAGTTTAGTTTGCGCATGGATTTCATAAGAAATATAGAATTAAATAAAGTGTTATTACCAATTGAAGATTTTTTTTATTATGAAAAGAAAGTTTAAAAATATATCAATTCCTCAAAACTTGAAGGAAAATAGAGTAGGTGAAAGAAAATAGTGTGTCAATGTTTAACATATAAAATTTTACTAATTTATATATAGTTATGGTTACATAATAATTCATGAAAAATATTTGAGTTTTCCTAAATCATTCTGCTTTTATTTGATTTTTAGTTCTTCCTTCTTATCTCTCCCTCTTTAGCTAATTTTTATTTGTTAAATAAATTAGTTCAACAAAGATATTAGAATTCTGTCATCTATGGGTGCAGTTAATTATGTCAATAGATGAAACATTAGCTTTTGTAAAAATCTTATTTTAAAAAAAGTTCATAATTAAACTTTTCAGCTATGAACGTGAAGGCAAAATCATTTCATTTCTTGTTCAGCATGATTTGATCCAAAGTGTATGAAAGTCGTGTAATTGGAAATTAATGAATGAAAAATAGTTGGAAATTGATTGAAGACGGTAAGAACAGTAAGAGATGAGGCCTGAAAAAGTGAAAATTAATTAAGATACCTATGAAATGATCGGAAAAGCTGTGAAGCAATGTTTTAAAGTTTAAACAAGCGCGAATTTTAGAATTCCAGTTATTAAAGCCAAATAATTTTTCTTAAAAAAATAATGATTTGCAATATATGAATGTTAAAGTATTTTAATTCTTTGAACATTAATTTTGAAAAACAAAATAAAATTTATAAAATTATTGTTTGTAGAAATTTTAAAAATATACTAGGTTTGCATGCTCTCATATTTAAGCATAATTGTAAATAAACCATATTCCTACACATAAAGGAAACTATCAGAAGAATTTTTTCACATCATTTATCTAGTTTTGATGCAAGTGGATATAAAAAGAGGAGCATACATATTAAAGTAAAAGGATGAGAGATATAAATGTATAAATCGGAAAGGAGTATCAAATTTGAAATTCGGTAAACAGTGTGACATTAAATTATGAACAACGGCTTATTTTTTATAGACACATAAGTAAATTGAAATTAATATATAAACATGCGTCCGTTTGTTAACTTTTTTCAATATTTTTAATCACTTTATTCATTTTATACATTAAAATTCTTAGAAAATTTCTGAACTTCGGCATACTGCATAAACATTTGAAGGGTACGCGAAATTTTTTTCTCAATAACATTCTAGATTTCAAAATCAATAAAAACGTATTTAGAAGAACTGTATTTATATTTTGTTATAATTCATAAAAAATTTTAAAAGAAATTTTTAATCAACAACGCTGGCATTCATGGAATTCAAAACTTTTCTTTTAAATTAAAACGGTTGAAATTAGTTTTGAATTTCAAAATAAAATGAAACTGATTTGCCCATATGGAATGGTAGTTTATTATACTTGTATATGTTGTCAAAAAAGCATGAAAAGACAAAAATTCTCAAAGGGGTATTTCATTTAGGATGCAGTATTTACAGTCAAATCCCCGTTAAAAATGTAGGCAAAACTTTTAATACAATGGATAATATGAGGAATATTTCGGATCAATACTTATGTAGATCAATTTGAACTGTTATGGCGCAAAAAATAAATAAATAATTAAAAACAAAACGTAACAAAAATACGGATGATCTTTGAGACATGTTAAAAATTAGTTTATCTTAAAAAATTCTGTTCCAAATATAATGAGTAAAATTCGAATATATTATCTAAAAGACTATTTTTTCTCTTTCCATATGAAAATAATAGAAACTATATTTAAATCTTTTATCTATTTTAAATTAGTATGACAGAACACTAGACACTGTCAAATTTTTCAAATTCAAAATGATGTCCATCCTCCCCCTGGCAAAATATGAGTGGCCATTTAAAGCCACTTGATTAGTATACGCAATGGCTCAGAGAGCTTGGTTACTTGGTCCACCAAAATGTTGGTGAAATAAAATGTGAAAGCAAAATGTATAAGGATTTTTTATTCTTTTAAGGATTTTTTATTAACTCAGCTTTTAACAATGAAAGAGAAAAACGCAATTAAATATTTGCTTCAACAATGAAAACGGTTTGAATTGCGTTTCAGCAATGAAAAGTATTGCTGTAAATTATACCAAAAATATTTTTAAAAATTCATTTAAATTATAGAAAATTATGTTTGACAAGTTTTGCATTTAAAAGACTTTTAGACGTTTAAAATAAACTTATTGTTTGCTTTTTCGGATGGTGGATCTATTTTCCTGATATGATTATTAGAAAGAATGTAATGGAAAAATGAGTACAAAAAATCACCCAGAAAAAAAAAACCACAAAATATTAAAGAAAGATTTTCTGGATCGAATTTTTTAAATCGGACTTCGAGGTGCATTGAGTCAGCATCAGGGCTACCTATGCGCCAAATTTCAAGCCTGTCAGTTCAATAGTTTAGGTCTAAACATCACACACACACACACGTAAAATTTCTAATTCTATAAAAATTGAATATTGCCAAGAAAAATACTGTGCGTGAATATTCTAGAATTTTAAGGCAGCAATAAAAAAATAAAATAATAGGTGCCATTTACAGAATTATTTTTTCAATTTTTCGTAACAAATTTAATCTAATATATGACAAACCTTACAGAGAAAGCTTCTAATAGAAGTAGTTTTTCTTCTTTCGCATTTCCATCTCTAAAGGAAAGATCGAAGAAGAAATAAAGAAGAAAAAAGAACAATCCGGAACATTCTCTATTTGACTGCACGCACCACGGATCTCTATGTTTTTCAATTTTGTTTCCCCTTTGTCTTCATCCCAAGTCGCAGGGGATGCAATTTCTCTTTCAGAAATTTGTACCCGTCTCACGTTCCAAAAACAGAAACACCCACTCCGTTTCTTCGAGAAAACATAAGTTGAACTATCTAAGAAGTTCTACTGCTTCTTCTCACTTTCTGTTTGGAACTGCTGGGATCCGTTTTGTTTTAGATTAGAACAGTTTTACGGAGAAAAATAAAGAGCACTCCAGATTATTTTCACTGATAGCCAAAGTTTCCACTTTCTTCTTTCCTTCTGAAATCTATCGAATTTTCGATGGAATTTCATATATTTTGCTGTGCTTGTAATCTTGCTGCCTTGAGCGGTTCGAGATATTTATTCTCTTCCAATTTTCTACATGATTCCAATTTTCTGCATGATGGATTGAGTATATGTAAAAGATACAGGCATAAGAAATTTATTTTGTATCCTTTCAGATTTCTAGAGCTTTAGAAATAAAATTTGTTGTAAGAAACTGCAACTTTGTCTCTTGTTTACGAAACGAAAGATTTAGAATATTCTTGAGGGGAAACTCGGTCCTACATGTTAAAGGAACGTAAATTTTATGAGATTTCGCAGTTAACAGAGTGATTTTGAGTCTAAATTATTACCAAGTAGTGTCCCATTATCTCAGTGTTATAGAGCATTTGTAAGAAGAAATGAAGTAACTCTCCGATAAATTAGTTTCAGTCTGGACGGTTTTTGATCTTCTGTGAGGAAATATGGGCCAATTTCAGCAGAAGTGATACTTTTGCCTTGGTAAGTATATACCGAGTGAAATATTCTATGTTAGTAAGGCTAAAGATGAAGAGAATTCTTATGGGATATTTCTTATGTTTAGAGAGTTTAGAGAAATATTATGTTGAAAAAATTAATAGACATCCCAAAAACATAACAAGCTGTACGGTTTGAAATTTTATCTCATTTACTGAAATTAATCGATTAGATCACATTACATTGTAATTTACTTTTCTGGTTAAGATGAGATAAATAATAAAATATTTCCTCGGGAACAGATGTGGGATCTTCTTAATTATTGAAAATTTATTTACAATTTGAACACAGGAAATTTCTTCTTTTAAATATATTAGTAGGGATAGGCTCTGTGAACCGGGGAGACTATGAGAAACATATTTTGCTTTTACTGTTGAACCGGGCGAATACTGTCGGTTTCATGTTTTTTAATGAAAATTCAGGTTAAACTATTATATGCGGAGCTCTATACTATTTCTACAAAGGAACATGAAGTGAAAATAAGTTTAATTGTACTAATAGCACTTCACTAACCGGAGTGAGTGCAGTACAGCTATTTTTTTAATGGTTTCAACAAGTTAATCTTCACCGCACCAGTGTCACACCCGCAATCTTATTTAGTAATTAATATAATAATATTCATGGCCTACTCTCTCCTTTCAATATATTGAAGCTTAAAATGAAAAAAATAGCAAAACATTCAGATTGACTAAAACATATCTAATATTAGAAACTGTAGCAAGCATTATGTCAGCCTAAAACGCCGTTGTACCTCAACCACCCCGCCACGCTTATAAAATCGCCCTGGTGTATGATTACATAAGACTCGTAAAAAATAAATAAATACGTTATTAGTACAAATTTTTAAAAGAATCTAGGAAGAAAATTAATATGGAAAATAAAAGAATTTTAATATCATTCATAAACCGTCTTAGTAAAGTATAAAAATATCTAGCACGCATCTCCTTAAAACTTCCGTTTTCGATGAAAACGTGCATAAACTTTTACTTTCATACAAATTTTAATTTAGATGAGTTAACTATGATGGAGTAGTATCCTAAACGAATAAAACTGCTAAGAACCGCAAATTCTTATAAATTTTTATCAAGATGAAAATCTAGGAAAATATAAATTAAATGAAAAATATATGAATTGAAATCACACCCTCGAAGTATAAACACTTTTCGAACATGAGGTGCAGTGATAAAATTATGATATACCAACCAAACTACATTGCGGTATTCTGCGGTATTTTATAAAATAAATCAGATATTAATACTAACTATATTCTGAATCCTAACTATAGATGAAATTCATGCTGTGACATTAAATATGCCAATTTTAATGATTTCAAATGAAAATTACAGAAGCACTCAGCAAACTTATAAGAGGAAATAATTGATTCTTCAGTATTGTAAAAACTAGATCGAATAATGGAAAACTCCTAATGCTGAGATTAGGGATATTTTGTTTTTTTTTACTGGAAATCCAGTAATAAGTATAACAGCTATCTGAATATCTTAGCAATCCTCTTCTAGTTACAAAGTTTTTCCAAACTTTTCACATAGTTGTATAGAAAATGTACTTATATTACATCTTCATGAATGCATATATGAACATTCTGTTTATAATTCATGATATTCATGAATTGTCTACAGAATAATCGAATCAAATTGGATAACCACTATATGGATAATAACCATAACACAATTCATAAAAACCATGGATTTTGATAATGTTCAGTTATACAGTTAAAGCAAATTTTCAAACCAGTATAGATGTTTTCGATATATTACACCTTTCTATTTTCTATGCAAGTCAATTAATCGCGAACTATTTCTTATGTCAGACGTTTTTGATGTATGCATATAAGCCCAGAGCCGGTCAGAAATATAATTCAAATATTTCAGATTTTACGCTTTCTCAAACCTAGGAACTCTCAAATATCACCAGTGTGTATCATGGAAGTTTTAAATATATAAATAAACATTCACGTTTCCATAGAGTATTTCCACATCTGCACCCAACACTCAAATGCATTGCAACCTGTCCACTAACCAATACATTTGTAAGAAAGGTATAACGGATATTCATCATTCACAAATGCCGATTTACCTCTAGGAAATATTGAAAGCATTTACATGCTTTTTTTCTGTAGATATTTCCTACTAAAAAATAAACGAGGAAAAAAAAGGAGAAAAGAAGGATATAAAAAAAATCTCTACACACTATCAAATAGTAGATCCGAGGGTTGCAGGTGCGGAAGGGGATTCTCACTGGCGAAAGACAAACAGTGGGATCCCGAGGGGTGAAAGACAACATTCCACAAGCTACTGCCTCCTACAAAAGAAATAAAAATTATACCAATGAAAGTGAGTGAGATAGAGGAGGATAGAAGGCAGGCAAAGAAGCTTGGGAAGTAAGGAGCAAAAGAGCTTGAGATTCCTTTCGGATGTTGACTTTATCCCAGGCGTAATATTTACTTCTTTTTTTCGTGCAGAAGCTCTTCAACCTCTGCTTTTCGATTCATAGCCTCGAGAGAAAGAAAATGGCAGAGAAAGGTCGTCGGAAGATGTTAAGGAAGACCACCCGATGCGTTAGATACAATGTAACTAGCTGGTAGGTGAATTAACTCGTAAAAGAAGTGTGAATGCTGCGCGCTTCCTAGTTTGAGAGACTGAGGTTGCTATCGGAAATCTGTAGTGTACGGATAGCACATAAATATAGGCGATGGCGTTACTAAAGTTCCGTGCAAATTTTATTGAGGTAGTTAAAGGAGCAGTTCCCTGTACTGCTGTATTTATCTGAACTAAAGGGAAGAGAATTTCATTGATTTCAATGCATTAAAACAGACTCATTGAATGCTTAATTCATGAATGATGGTAAAATATATCTTACAAAATATCTTGATTTCTTAATAAATTAAATGAAGTAATCTAACTTGTTATAGAGGTTTCTAGGCTTTTATTACATGGAATCTTACTATCTATATGAAGTACATATGGTCTCTTCAAATGAACAAGCTTCAAAAATTAATATCAATTGAAATGAATGTTGTTTAATTGTTTTCTGTTATAACAGAATATAGGTTTCCTTACTTTAGTACCGCGGTTATCTTACTTTTTAGTTCCGTTTTTTTAAAACTCTTTTGTCGTTTTCAATAGATGCTTTATTGTAGTAGGGCGTCATTCTTTTGTCTTCTATACCAAAGAAAATGTAAACAAAGGTTACTTTTGAAAAATGGTATTATTTAACGAAGCGATTATTTAACCTAAGTGGAAATGATTAGGATAATTAAACAAAAATATCTACTTCTGTTTCAGAAGAATCTTGTAAAAAATTGTCAAAATTTTGCTGGCTAGTTAGTAAAAGCTTAAATAACGAAAGTTTCAAGCTTTTCAGTACAAACAGAAACTGAATAAAACTCCATATGATATTTTTTTTAGATTGGAGAGGCATGTTTGCTTTCATTTAACTATGGGTCAACAAAAATAACGATTCACGACGTTTTTTCAAAAGCGATTCAGAATCGAAAGTGAAGTTTAAAAATAAATATTAAAGTTTCCGAAGGTTGAGTGGGATCTCTTTCCAACTTAATAATTGATTTGAAATTTTCTTGGACCTTTACTCACTGATGCCTCACAATGCCTGAAGCTTTAATTATCCACTAGCACAAATATTTTCAGAACACTATCTATTTTCGGTTGTTTATAAAGCACAGGAGGGAAAAATATATATCATTGAAATAAACTCAAAAGTGGGCATTCTTTCTGTTATCTTTTTCTTCGGAGAAAAAGACTAATATAGGAGTTAATGTATATTACCTGCAAAATTTACGTACAAACCTGGATCATGCGCTCTATACTTTTTTGTAAAATTGGATTTAAAATTATATTGGAGAAGTGATAGAAAATGCATGATCTTTTATGAACATTTCTTCAAATATTTTTGTTTTGCTTTTGGTTTATGTGGTAATACGTTTAACGAGATATTGGAAATATAATTAATAGTAAAAATTAAATAAACAAAAAAGGATAAAAATTATTTTTCATTTAATAAAATTCATTTTTAAACTAAAAATTTCAATTCTTTTATATCAAATGCTGCAAAAAAAGTTTTCTTTTTGTTAAAAATTTTAGTGTTGCTTGGATATAGGGATATTTGATGTTCGTTAGAAAGTCTTCATGAAAACTTCTGTTGTCATTAGATGTTTATTAAATGTTTGTATAAAATTTTAAAAAGTTAAATGCTCTCTTCTGCTTTACAAAAGTTCTCACCTTCATTTTTTAAAAATATAAACCGACTTATATGTAAAGTAAATTTAAAAAAAGAAATGCATCGTTTCTGCACTGAATATTGAACGTTTCTGAACTGTAAAAAAAAACAAGATTATGAAAGCTACTAGTTCACCTTTTTTTCTGTCTGATCTAAAGAATATTAGGCGTGCTGAAATGAAAGTGTGTAATAGTGCAATATCTAGCGTATGGTCTAAACAGACACAAGCGCTTTATAATATGATTTTTGTCAGCAGGGAGAGTTAGTGAAGCTGACTTTTAAGCATGAATGTTTGTGATACTAGGTGTATGTCCCTCTGTTTCGGATGGTGCAGTCATTTTAACATTAATGACGTGCGACTGACTTGGCCGTGGCAGGTCATCTGTGCTCACACACCCATAATTCAGATCAAAGCATAAGAGAAAAAATGTACTACGCAACATATGCACAGTCCTAAGTTCATTCTTCATTCAACTTTAAATGTTGTTTACACTAACATCTGCCAACAAAAATGAATTACTGCAGGCTGATCCTGTTTATAGGAATCCATGGTGCAATGTTCCTTGTTTCCGCCATTAGCCGATTTTTACCAGATTTCTCCTGACGTACGTTGGTATACAAGAGAAACCTCAAAGTTCTACAACATGGAATAATGCCGCTAGAACCATAGTTCCACTTTCACTTGGTCCCTCTCAATGTTTTGTCTATCGCCACTTGCACACACACCGATTTGTGCCGGTCGACATAAAATCGGTCTACTTTTCGCAGGCGATGCATTCCATGCACACACACCGATTCGTGTCGGTGGACATTTTGCCGGATTTACATCAGAAAAGAAAGGGAAGAAGCCACGAGTACATCGACAGTCCGAAATCGGTGCGTGTGCAATGGACTGTAAAATTATATGTGCCAATGGAAATGTCGACAAGAAATTGGTATGTGTGCAAGGGACAGTAGAATCACATGTCCCATTGGGATCGTCGGCACAGTGTCAATCGGCATTTTCCCCTTGTCCGTACATGTGCAAGCTCCCATTCAACTCTGCATTCGACTAAAGGAATATGGTCGACCGCACCATTTTTATGTCGACCGTATCAAATCTGTGTGTGCACACAAATAGCGTGGAGTAAGCATCCTAGTTATGTAGTACGATATTTTTATGCCACACAGAATCTGTTGAATGATTTCATTGAATAACAACATTTAATTTGATAACACCATTGAATAATTTCTTGCATTTTGCGATTATTCATATTTAATTATTTAATTTATTCGATTTGCTTATCAAATAATTCGATTATTTAACTTGAAATTCTGCGAAATCTTACAGAAGTTTTGAGATAGACTTCTACAATGACTCTATCCAAAAAATACTAGACAAAACAGTGAGAAACTTGCATTTAAGTTGGTAATTATTAGTGCTAGTACAGTAGTTAAGGCCATTTATCTTGATTATTTGATTGCATAAGAATAATAACCTTTTCTAAAATATGTGAAAATAAATTTAATTTTTCTTTTCAAAAGAAAAAAAATGCAAAACTTATACGTCGATTATTTTCCTTTGAAATAATTAATAAATTCTTTATCTATCAGATCTTTCAATATTTATCTTACTAAATAATTAATAACATATCTAGCTTAATTCCTTTCGTTGTCCATAAAATGAAAATCATGAAAAAATTGACTGTAAATCTTTTCTTTCAATTTAAATCAATCTTGATTGTTTTTTATACTAAAAATTGATTGCTTTCTGACGCTAAAATTGGAGGTACACAGATATTTAAATGAAAAAATTAATCTAATTTAGTCATACAACGAGCGATATACGGATTCTTAATATCGTCAAAAATAGAAGAATTCATTTTCCTTCGCATTTTTTTCAGAGCGGGTATTCCCAGACATTTGCCCTGAAGACTCAAATAATAAATATATTGTCTGGTAAGAATCTCCGTGATTCTCACCGCTTTAGCGTGCATAATTATTTTTATGTTCCAAAATAATAAGTTGGAGAAAGGAGAACTTGCTTATATCAGTGGAAAAAAGGGGACTGCCTTTGTTTGATCTTTTCTGGGAATATAGTCTCAATGTTATTTAACAAAATGCAAAGGAAAGGAGAAGGAAACCAAATGTTGATGAAATGAATATAATCTGACTGATTTCTGAATGGTGGATTTCAGGTGAAATAAAATTTTTTGTTTCATATTTTAATCTTATTTTGAAAGCCATAGGAATTGTGATGCCTGTATATCTCACAGGATTTTTTAAAACGTTTCGTATTTAGTGAATACGCTTTCCAAATGACACTTTCTAGAGCCTTGAGTAGAACTATTTTTTTTATTCTAAACGAGTCGAATGAATTGTTAATTTTACATCAGCTGTCGTTCTAGAAACTGAATTTTGAAGCACAGTTTTTGATATGTCGGTTATATATGTCGAATTGATAAGCATTTTGCAAGATACTATTTCCAAATTAATCCATTATAAAACGTGAATTTTGGGGGTAAGTTCTATTGTGATTATGTTTCTATTGCACAGCTTTTTCAAATGAAATCAAATTGTATTTCTGTTTTGAATTATCAATAATTTTTTAATTCATCAAGACAAATTATCTAAAACAAAAGGATTATTTTTCATCTTTTATGTCTCCATTACAGCCTTTCTTAACATTATCATTCCTTTTTAAATAGAGTAATTGCATGTTTGGCACGCTTTACTGGAAAAAGAGAACCACCGTTCAAAACTTTTGTTAATAAGTACAAATAATATTTGTTTTATTATCATTATTATTCAGTTTAGTAGAAAAGAATGATTTCTTCAAAAAGCCATATTTCGATATTAATAATACAGTATTTTTTTAAAGTAAGAAGTTTAACATCTGCATTATTTTTGCTTTAAGTGTTTTATGTCCTCGACTGAATTGCCTTACTTTGGAAGTGTGCGAATGAATAGAATCATGTAAGTTTGCTTGACAGGACTTCATTCAAAGAAGAGAAAATGCATCGCCAAACTTTAACTCTTTAACAAAGAAACGATTTTTCTCGTCAATAAATAATAAGCATCTGAGCGCCTGAAACTATCCGAATGGTCACTGTAAAGTTAAAGAAGTTTTAATTAAAAAACAAGCTTATTGGAAGATAGATAGATTTTGTAAAACTTTTGAACTAATTTTTACATATGTTTAAATTATCTGAAAAAAATATTATTTTTAATTGTGATGAGCATTATAATTGACGAATTATAATGAAAATAATTCTGCTTCAGAGTTGAAATAATTCAAGAAACATATGAGAAGATAATTGTTTTTATTAATATAAATATTAGCCTATTTACAAAATATTCGAAGTATTGAAATATGCCGCCTTTACATCTGTTTTAATTACGCCGTAATTACTTACATTTTTGGAATTCATAAATTTGCCTTTTTAAACTGAAAAAAGTAAATGCAGAAAAATGTTAATTTTAATTGCAGCAGCAAAAAGAAATTAAATTCTGAATAGGTGAAAGGTGAAACTATAAATAAAATTATCAAATATTAAAACACTTTATAATTCGAACGAACAAAGCTGCTGTAAAATAACTCTACGTGTCTTTAACATAATCTTTACCTTGTAGCCCTTTATATTCAGAAATATTTTTAGTCTTAGCTTTCAAAACGAAAATACATGAAACTTCTTGAATGTTTTGATTCCATAGAGATTTTATTTACTTTCCATTATCCCCTTTTACTTCTACTTTAACTCAGCTTGCACTAATATGCATGAGGAGCAAAGTTTTTATGCTAATCTTATTCTAGTAAATGGAAAAGTTCAAAAAAGTATTAGTTGGAAAAATGGTAAAATAAAATTTAAAAAACGGAGACAGTTAAGAGAAAAAATTTAATATTCCTTTCATGAAAGAGAGCATGCGTTTATTTGGTATATGTGGAATTTAAGCTCTTTTAATTACAATGATTTCCATGTAGACAAGATTGTGTTAAGACTGAACATTTTAATTATTTGGAGCGAAAAAATTTAAGATTGTTTCCTTAATATATTGAATGTAAATTTTTAGAGATTATACTTTTCTGAACTCTGAAGACCTTCGAAACTTGCTATTCAGTGTTTCTAAGAATTGATTCACAATTTTTATCTCCAGTTGTTTTCTTGTTTTCCGTGAAAACTTTATAAAATATTTTTTTCCTATAAAATAAAAAAATTTTCTTTGGAATTTTAATTTTAAAATATTTCATTTTGTATTTTAGCGTACACAGTAGAATTTTTCAACAACAATTCTGCCATGAGTTTAACCTTCCAGCGGGCTCGTCTGCGCAAATTTTACCACAAACGGGATTTTTTATACCCTGTTCTCACATGCGGGATCAAAATTGTCTTAAGATCATTGTTATTCCTTCCTGTGATCCCTCTCTCAGGATTAAATGTGTTTGTCCGAGTTTCAAGGAGAATTTTCAGTGTAATTTATTATTTCATACTTTCTTGTGCTTCTGTCGTAAAGTTTACGCTGCGCGCTGGCTCGGGCAGTTTGATAACTTGATAACTTTTTTCACGTCTAAAATTTTGATTTTGATAATTATATATCCAACGTCCATTACGGTGAGTTATTGCGTCATCTTACATAGTCAAAAATAATTAATATGTAAAACACCTGCTGATAATGTACCAAGTCGAAGAGTTTTTTTGAAAAATTTAGTATTGAGTCTTATGAAGAAACTACTAGAGCTTAAATTTGACCATATGATATTACCACGTCTTTAAGTCTAAATCTTGTATCACCATCTGAAGAAGCAAATGATGAGCAAAGAGCATTGAGACGAGGAAATAATGGTTTGTGTGTGAAATAAATAAAAAGATCATCAGCTTCCATGAAATGCATCAAGTGCCACAGATATACTTGTAAGCGTTCCTCTTTAACTAAGTTCAATGTTTCGAGTGCAAGGACAGTCATTAGAAACTAACAAGAATGTTTTTGTTGATCTCAGATTTTCTTATGGTCTTCTTTTATTAAAGAAGATTATTATCTTTTTTCCACAAAATAATCTTATTATACCTCATGACTTTCTCTCATTTCAGTATAATTTTATAGATTGCAAATAATATTAAAATTAATTTTCACTCTTGATGTATAGCTTTATTTTTCTAACTTGTCTCTTATTGCTGTTATGAAATATGTTACAATTATTATCATAGTATAAAGGAAGGAAATTATTATGGCATTAACATAGTATGAGGGAAAAAATTATATGTCGTAAAAAATACGAAACGCGCCTACTCGTGCAAGAAATTTTAGCGTGCCCATTTAGTTCAAAATAAATTAATCAAAATTTGATCTGCATGATTAAAATTTCTGAATAAGAATTTTTCTATTTCATTTTATATTATAAAGTACAAATTTTTAAAGTATTTAAATTATGAGGAACAGATTTTAAAACTGAAGAAACAGAAGCGATGTATCAATTCTTCGAAGTATGTGATACTTCATTTTAAATTAGTTCAAAGAAAGAGAAAAAGTTTTTCATATTCGTGTTTTAGATTGTGAATGAACCGTGGTTTATGATATGGATTATCTTTCAAATACTGGCATATATTATCAAATAGTAAGATAAAACTATGAGAATTCTCCTCTAAATGAAACTTATTATTAAAATACAAGTAATTTTCGCCGAAAATTCAGTGTCTATAGCATTACAGTAAGGTGTCTATAGCATTAAGTAACATTTCAAAATGTTTTCCTACCTACAAATAATTTTATATAAAAAACGACGGAAGAAAAATGACATACTGCTCCCTAATTTGCCATTTTTAAAGAGGAAACATAATGGGAACATGCTAAATATATTCGTTGAAAGTTAGATGGGAAACTACTTAAACCGAGTTTTACTAAATATGAATTTTTTTCCCTTATTTTTTGAAAAAAAGTGAAAATAGGAAACTAAAGCTGGTCGGTGGTAGTATAATACTTTCTTACAAAATTTTATGAAGCAACAGTCCTTTTTTATGGGCATCATAATATTTCCTCCAGTTCATATTTATAAATAATACTATGCTAGTTTTCGTATTTGTATTTACTTCGACTGCAGGCAAATCTGGAGAATATAAATTCAAATAATATAATTATTAATAAATGTATGTAAATAAGTATCTAATTAATAAAATAATAGAGAAATGATGCAAATGTTTTATTCATGTATAAATTGATCATTGCGAATAATTTGAAGTTTCAATATTATTTTTATGCTTTCAGATTATTTTTAATTAGAATAGCCAAGAAAAAGTTAAATAAAAATAATTTATTGACTGACTACAATTTTTTGATTAAAAATACAACCAATAAATTAACAGAAATAAATTATTAAAAATAATCCAGAAGAGAAGATACTGCCCTTCTATTAATATAATAGAATTGTTACGAATTTTATTAGTCTTAATAAACATTCCAGTTTTGGTTTTATTTTCATCTTTAGAAATATAAATTTCATAAAATAAATATAATAAAGTATTCATTCGTTTCTTTAAACATAGCTTTTTTTGTTCAACCGTATATCAAATAAATGTATTAAATTACTTTTATTGCTATTGTTTTGCTTGATTCCCCATCAACCTGTCTCATTTACTATTCGTTCTTGCTCAGAGCAATGCATAACAAAATAGAATCGTGAAATGAATAAATAATCAGATCTCGTAGATAATAGTTACGATACAGAGAATGAATGCTCTGCTCTCTGTTTCGGAGCCTTCAGACTAAGGAGATATATTTATTGACTATTTGTTAAAGCAGAAAATGAATTTTACTGGACAGTGCATCCATAATTTGAAGAAGAACAATCCAAAATTCGCTAGACGAATATACGTCTATAAAATTTTTGTAAGGAATAATATTTACAGAGGAGTTGCGTAAGCCGTACAAAAAGCGATTTTTAAGAAAAAAAGTTTTAGACTATAGCTGATTTTTGAAGCATAATTTCAAAAAATACTAAAAATTGAACACATTTTGAAGGTAGAGGAAAGTCGGGTAAAATGACTAGGAGTGTAAGACGACAAATTGAATTTTTCTCGAAAATTACGCTAGATGACAGCCCCGATCATGTATCATGAGAGACCTCCAGCGACCAGCTACTCGTGTCACCCCAAAATATTCTATGCCGTTATTTGTGTGGTGCACAGAACGCGGTAATGTGTTTTTGAGTTTTTCCGATGCAACTTTTGGTTGTTGCTTGGTAAAGAATAGCGTTCACGGAGTGATGTGCGTTCACATGTGATATTCGTAGAGTGCTAATCAAAACGTGTGCAATGATATATTATTATTTAATTTTTTGTAATGAGCCAATATTCTTCAATGATTTTCGAAATAAAAACTGCGATCTCGGGTCAGATGACGAATTGAGTGGATTGTAAGATGACGAACCTTTCCATGCTAATTCGTGTGTTCGTCATCTTACCTGGCTTGCTCTTAGACCATTTCTATTGAGTTTTATTTTATTTGCGCATTATTTTGAGAAAAAGGGTAAATATTAGGGTTGTCACTTTTTTCAAATGATTATTCCATAGTAGGGGTTCTAAACTAAAAAAACTCACTTCCTATGCCTAATGTAAATTATATTTCAGGATCATACTCTATGCACCAGGGGAACAATAAAATAATATCAAAAGTGTAAATTCTGCGATTTTTTAACTTGATTTCATAAATATTTTAACAGCTTTAATCAATTTTAATATTTTAATCTAAGAATTTAATCTTAATGTTTTAATCTAAAATTTCAATTGATAATGTTTCTTTTGTTTAATGCTGTTTCTTTAGTTCGTTTATGTTTGTTTCTTGTTATATGCTATTTATGTTCAAGATGTGATCTCAACAGTTTTAAATAGTTGTTTGATAACATTTGAAGATGAACTAAATTGTTATCTCAATTCGTCATCTTACCCAAGTCCGTTTGTCATATTACCCGCACAGTCGGACAAATTTAAATCTCAAACTTGAAAATAACAATTTAAAATAATATCACTTTAAGTAAACAGTTGCTAGAAAATTTTGCCGAAGTGATAACCTTCCGCAGTGAATATTAGAGCCTGGAAAAATCACCAAAATTTAAGTCTTCATCTTACCCGACTTGCCCCAACTTCTAATATGATTTCTAATTTTTAATAAATAAATTTCGAATAGTTTTTGAGAAAACTGAAAACAAAATGTTCTTGAAAGCTTAAGACGCGTAAATTGGTATTTTGCTTATATCTTTTTTAAGTTCCCTAGTTTTATGCTGATGTCGTGAAATCTTGAAAAAAGCAACAGTTACAAAGAGAAATGTTCTAAAATATCATTCTCAATTAATAATGCGTAAGATGATTTATTTCATTAAGAACAAGCAAGATAAAAAAATACGTGAATTTTATTCTACATTTTATGTTATTTAATGAATGTGAGTCAATTTTTCAGAATGCATTAGGTCTTACAAATATTGAAATAAGCAGTCGATTTAAAAAGTGACTATAAAAATAAGACTTATAATACAGGGTGGTCGTAAATTTTTGGACTCATTTCAAAAATCAATACAAAAACTAATAATTTTACAACTATAACTTTTTAAAAAATGAGAGCGCATTTTAAAAAGTTTTTTTTTTTTTCATATAGATAACTTGCCGCTACGGTGGACTAAGGAGCCGTAAATTATTGGACATCTCCCATTTTTGAAAGCCGTTATTTGTGAAACTTTTAATTCTAGAATAAAAATAAAAGCATGTATTTGTAGGGAATTTTACTCTCTTTAATTTGTTAATTCACATGCAGTGTGAAAACTGAATTTTTTTGAGATATTCAAGAAAAACTAAAAAAGCAAACCTGAAGAAGCTCATCTGCTTCTGCTAATCGGTAGCCATTGCGGATGGAAATGAGTTCAGCAGATTTCAAAAATTAATAAAAGCAACTAATATGTTAAACTAATAATAAACTGTTAATAACTACGGTTTTGTTTAAATGAGAGAGCAAATAAAGAAGCTTTCTTCAACTAGGTGGTGTACTATTACGGCGTTCTAAATTTGCTCCAGAGAGAGAGATTTCCATATGCAACGGCTACAGATCACCAGAAGCATATGCGAGTTTTCTGGTGATACTTTACAAGGGATACTTTGGGACCAAATAAAGACATCGTTATAGAGGGATGTATTGTTATATCGAGGGGCGATATAATTACGATATAAAAACAGTTAAATTTTGGTTGTTTTAATGTGGACACAATACAACAATATAAATTTCGCAAAAAAGCATCACCAGAGCGATGTTTGTTAAAGCATATAAAAATTTTTAATTCAGCTATACAATAAAATAGTTCACATACGTGAGAAATCTATTTATCGAAAAAATCCAATAATTTCGTTTACTTATTCATTTATTTTTTTAACTGTTAAGCCAACTAAGAAGGTTTGTATAGAGTCTAATGCACGAAAATGATAATTATTTGTGGATGAAAGGCTTCAAAAAATTGCCCGTAGGGACTGAACTGATTGAAAACAGGAGTGACGCTAGTGTTTGCCCGACGGGGGGGGGGTCACGACTTGCTGTACGGAGGGAAAGTGTAATGCAATTGGTATCAAATTTTCGCCAGATCTTTATTTATCTGTTAGTTGAATACCTGTTACGTGAACGGGGTACAAACGTTTTCCTCGACAGGGGGGCCCTGCACCCCCGGTCCCTCCATTGTCGCCACACCTGATTGAAGTCGATAAAGAGATGTAGATAAAGACTGCGATGTATCTGTATCATCATCATCAACCTTTTCACCAACATTTTCCATTTCGTCTGTGATTTCTGCCCGAAATCACAGACGAAATGGGTTGGTTATCTTCTTCAGTAACTCCTTCAAAAACCATAAGATCACCATCCGCTGTTAAATATTCCTCCACGTTAATTCCAAACCTTTTGCCACTTTTTTCTTCAAGCTGAGATAAAGACTTTTGAAGTCTCAAAACACATACTTCAGCCATCTTTAAGGTCGCCATTTTTCGAATTTTCGTCTTTATCAGTTTGCTTATCCTCCATGAAATATTGTTACAGAGGGAAAAAATGGCGTTGCGATTTCAAAAAAAACAATGCTGTACAGGGGTTTATTGCTGTACAGAATATCGTTATATTGAGGGGAGGTTATCATTATGTTGAATGCAAATTCACCTGGACCACAAAATTTTATTGTTGTAGAGGGATTTATCGTTGTGTCGGATATTGTTGCAGCGAGAGTTTACTGTATTCAGTTTTCACACTACATGTAAATCAACAAATGATAGACATAAAATTTCCTACAAATAAATGCCTTTATTTTTCTTCTAGAATTAAAAGTTTCGAAGATAATAGCATTCAAATATGTGAGATGTCCAATAATTTGCGACACCCTAGACTACCTTAGCGGCACGTTACCTATATGGAAAAAAGTTTTTAAAATGCGTTCTCATTTAAAAAATATTGTAGATGTAACACTATTAGTTTTTTTTATTAATTTTTGTAATGGGTCCAATAATTTATGACCACTCTGTATTGTGTTTATTTGGTCTCAAAGAGACAAGAGTAATAAAAAGAACTGAAATCAATTTCACATTTTGAGGTCTTTTATTTTTATTTAACTTTTTTTTAGAAAACAAGATGTCTCTACATTTCCAGAAATAGCAATAGTTGGATTAAAGATATAATCAAGATATAATTTATGCATAAAATAAAAGATTTTTCTAAGTGATAATTCTTATTGGTAATGGAATTCATTAAACATACCTTTATCTTTCCAAACTCATTTTATTTTATCCAAATTTTTAATTCTTTTTGCTCTTTCCTTAGTATATTTTTAATTCCTAAATAAACTAGCTAATCTAGACAATGGAAATTATGACACGCTGTAGAGAATTAAATAGATTCACTGAAAAAACTTTAGTTTCCTTAAAAAAATTCTTTTCATCTCCTTTCTTTTTTTTCTTTTTCTTTTCTTTAATTAACTATAATAAATGTAATAATATAATATGGAACCAAATGTTATTTTGTAGTGAGGGTTTCTTATTTTAAGTTTTATAAAAGAGTGATTCACTTGTTATACAAAACTTAACTAACTTTACAAATAGTGCAATAATCCATATATAATGCAATAATTGATTTTGATACAATGCAGCATTGCAGTTTTTTCCGGAGTGTTTTATGCAAAAAAGTTGTACAGTTGAGTCCCGTTAATCCGGACACCGCTTGTCAAGACATCTTCCTAATACGGATGGGATGTTTTGTTTTGCTAATCCTACAGTAGTATTAAAAATAAACTTAAGCCGTAGGAAAAGTTGTAAGCATTTATGAGGAAAAAAGAAACAGTTTACCCATCTAAAACTTGTATTGCGTGCATTTTACGACGAATTCCGTTTAAACCGGACAGGGTCCGATCCCATCTACTCCGGATTAGCGGGACTCTCCTGGCTTTCAAAATGTGCGTCTTGGAGTTGGCTTCTTATTGCATAATTGCTTCCAATGACACTTTTCTTCTAAGAACGTGAAGGCAAAATCAAATCTTTCATTTCATTTAGGCAGTAATTTTTAAAAAATATTTTGAAAGCGGTGGAAAAGTATGATAATTAGAAAATGGCAAGACTTAGGAAGTTAATAAAAGAAATTTAATTATATATAGATAGTTAATCCTCTATTTAATTAATTTGACTCGGATTTTGGGGGAAAATTTAATTTATACGATGCTTGAATGTTGAAATTAAATTATGGACAAAGCAATTCTTATGTCTTTAGCAAAATTACAAACAAACTATTTTCTTTTACATTTAAGAAAATTAAGGTTTTATGAATTATTTCTCAATTATTTGAAGCATAGAAGAATAAATGAATAAGCAGTAAAAATTGTAAATAAAATAAAACTCAATCTCCTGAAAAATTTAAATGAATAAATCGCAAAAGAATGAAATCCTGAACTCTGAACTTTGTAAAGTACAATGCTGGATTATGATCAGTGGAGTGATTTCAATCATAAGGTCATGGGATAGATAAATCAAAGTAGAAGTAGACCTTCGTCTATTTTGTCAATTTTTATTAATACTAACTTTGTTAATGTTTTCAAATTTTAGCTATAATGAGATATAGGTGGAATTTGAGATTTGTGCATACAGTGAAACTTGTGTATAAAGATACTGTCTATAACGATAAACCTGCCTGTAATGATATTTTCTTCTGTCCCGGCAGAATTTCTATTAACTCAATGTATTTTGAACCTGTTTGCAGCGATAATCACTTTTCAGATACATATGTCTATAACAATAATTTTACTTCTTTAGAAAGCTGGTAAACAAGTATCCCGATTTCTATTTTCTTGGTAAATGACAGCCCAAGGTCCAGAATGTGAGATAATTTTTTAAAAAAATTACTATAAAGCATTGTATGATTTCGTTGGCATTCAGGAAATGCCTTTTCTCACAAATTAGGAAAACTGAACTTACTATTTAATGGTTAATTGAAAAAAATTAAAAATTAAAATATAGAAAAACAGATGAATTAAAATGTAGAAATATAGAAAACATTTTATTTCATATAAAATTTTCGCCAATAAATGTTTCATACATTAAAAGTCGTGAACATTTTTTTTAAATCTATACAAATGTTTTTATACGAAAAATAAAATAAAGATATTAGGATTTTTTTTTTTAACTTAGCTTTAACTTGAACTTAAAATTAGAAATGTATGGTTTGTATTACTATCAAAAGACAAAAATGTGAGAGTTTTTGAGGAGAAAAATTTGTTAATTATCTTAAACGGAAAGTGTACAAAAAAGAAAAACCTACCCAGAAACAATCAATTACTGAAAACACAATCAAACTAGTAAACCAAAATTTTAAAAAAGTTAATTATTTAAACCAAAGAACTTTATTTCGAAATACCTATTGTGTAAAATTTTAATATTCATCGAAACAAGTTTCATTTTTTCAACAGACAACGAAGAGGAGAGCGTATTAGAAATATATATTACAGCATTCTATAATTCTCTGAAAACTGAATTATAGAATAGTTTGACTCTTTAACTCTTTATTCCCAAGGCGACCTTTTCCTTCTAGTACCTTTAAAACCTAGACTTTTTGGGAGGAAGCAACATGAATTGGACTCTCCCAACCTGGACGGTCATTTACTATATCACCCCACCCCTGCTATAACCTTCCCTTAAAACTCACGAAAATGGGCTGTGGTTGGCAAGGATAATTTGACCCTCTACCGCTCTTATCTCCTAAGCGATCTCAGAACCTCTCCTCCCCTCAAAAGAAGCCAACCGCCTCAGACCGGCCTTCGCCGCTGTTAAGGGAAAATTTTTAGACCGCCTTGAACCGTCTCGTTCGGTGTGAGAGTGTTAAAAGAAAGCGAGGTTCATCTGCAAATAACCAGAACTTTTTTTATTTTGCGCAGACAGGAAGACTTATTTTCAACACTCTAAAGGCGGTGCAAAATTTCTAATTCTGCAAAAACCAAATATTTCGTTGGAGGCAGAAAAACTTTATGCGCAGATATGATACACAGTTCCAGTATTGCAAGACAGTTATAATGAGATATACAGACCAACTCTCTACGTCACATACGGGGTAAATCATTTTAGTTTTAAGAAAGAAATATTATCTACCATATGGCAGAATGCACTGAGAAATCTTCTATAAGAAGTAGTTTTATTTCTTTCACATTTCCGTCTCTTAACAGAAAGACAGGATGAGGAAGTAAGAGAAAAATGCGGAGCGTTTTCTATTTGATTGCACTCGCTACACATCTCTATGTTTTCCAATTTTGTTTCCTTTTGTCTTCATCCCAAGTCTCCGAGGATGCAATTTCTCTTCCAAAAATTTGTACTCGTTGCACGTTTCCAGAACACCCGCCCCGTTTTCTCCGAGAAAACATAAGTTGAACTATCTATGAAGTTCAACTGCTTCTTTTCACTTTCTGCTTCGAACTGCTTGGATCCATTTTGTTTTAGATTAGAACAGTTTTCCGAAGAAAAATAGAGAGCACTTCAGATTATTTTCACTGATATTCAAAGTTTCCTCTTTTATCCTACATATTCATATCCGTGGGACAAATTTCATATATTTTGCTGCGTTTGGAAGGTTGCTGCATTGGCGTTTGGAGATATTACATTTCAATACGTAGTTTGACTGTAAATGGGTTCGGCCTTTGAAAAAAGATGTAAATATAATATGTTTATTTTGTAGACTTGGAATTTACTCTGGATTTACTCTGGAATTTAATAAAGCTTTAGGAATAATCCTGACAGGAAGAAATCTAATTTAGCTTGTTTTTACAAAGGAAAAGGCCTAAGAATGCTTTGGAGAATAAGTTTAATTCAAACGGAAGTATTTATTAGAATAGAATTGTTCAATTTATTTTTTAACCTTCTGTCGGGCGTAATACAAATGCCAACATGTTCGGGCGCAACTCATCTGTGAGCTTAAATTTAAACCTTTGCTTAGGTTTAAGGAAAATACCAAACTTAATTATTCGGTCATACAAAGATATATTTACGTTTTCAAATAACTTTTTTCTATTTCCTTGCAATATCAATTTAAAAATTGTCCAGGAATTCTGTAGGGAGTTGACGTGTGTTTTCCCGTAAGGTTCCTTATTAATGACAACTGTTGTCGTTGAGAGACAGAAATAATGCGACATTTTTCAAACAAATATTTGAAATAACGGGCTGAATTTGGGGCTTGAATTTTTTGAATTAGGGGTTGGGACACAAGTATACGAACTTTTGCAGGTAAGATAAAAAGAAGTGTTGAGAAAAATTTGGGAAATCAAAAGTACGTACATAATCTGGCGCAACTCATCAATCAGATTAACGTGCCCCTCTTGCACATCAAAAGAGCACTAGAAAAAAACCGCACAATACCCTAGTGTCATCAGGTAGGGAGCCAGGAAGCTACTAGAAATCCCACCCCTTTCCCAGAAAAACCCGCGCTTAGGCGTAGTAAAATGTGGGTGCTTCATCTCTCAGATTAAATGCTCCCGATAGGAGGTTAATCAGTTTTAGACTTACACTTTTCAGTTCCATATTCTAAGATTTCGTCAAAGAACGTGTAAAAAATAAATATATTTTTCTGTCTTTTCAGTCATCATTACGAATTTCGTTTATGTTCAAAATTCGCTTATATTCACTGTGTTATCCATCACAGCTTAAACGAAAATACTCTCTTACTTACAAATTTGGAACGAAAAATTATGTTTCATCTCTTTAAAAATGAAATTTTATAACTGATATGTACTTATGTAGTAGAATTCTGACATTTTGGAGAATGCTTGTTTTCAACGACAATAATTTTTTTCAGAATTTAAAAAGCAATTAATCCCTTAATTTTATTTACTTTAATAGAATATGAGAGAAGCATTTGTAATAAAAACGATTATAAGTTTGCATAATAATTATAATGATGAATTATTAAATGTATTGACAAATTTACTGTTGTTCTCGTGTGTTACTCGCTCATCGAATTATCTTATTTGAGCTAAAATTAAGTCATACACAGATGTCGTAATTCGATGAAAAATGGTGAGGAATCCCTAAACATCTCAAGTTTCCAATGAACTTTTAGTTTAATCAGTATAAGACTTTCCCGAAACAGAAGTTATCATCTAATTAATTTACGGAGAAAAATACACAGTCAAAGGGTTAAAAAATTAAAAAGTGGAAAATAATAAAATGTTTTTAAAAAGCACACTATTATCAGTGTACTAAAATGCAGAAAATAGTTTTTGATCAAAATTTTGGGTTAAAACAAAAAAAAGTAAACGCTAGAAGCTTTGGAAACAATACTGTAAAGAAATTAAATCATAATGAATATAAGAAAAAGAAAATTCTTTACCTTCTTTATTTTGAAAATTCTTTTTAAATTAAAAATTATTACGAATGCGATTAAAATTAGAATTTATTTATATTATTTATATCCACATCTCTAGCTTTCATGATTTTTACTTTAACCCTTTATAAGGTCGTGATAAGCATATTACCACCAACTTCATCAATTTTTAAATGCAAAATTTAAAGTTGGCATATGTTCTCGCCAAATGTTTCGATCGATTAAAAACATAGATGTTCCAATTTTTTTTCTCAAACCATAACTAAGAGTTTGGACTTGATAATTAATTATTGATTAGCAAAATTAATTAACAATTATTATCAAAATTAATTTATTTTCTTATATAAATCTCAATCCTAAAGCCATTTTACTATAGCACTACTAAAAAAAGTGGCCCTTTAAAAGATTAACCTGTAGAATTTAGATAAGGAATTTTATTTCTCACATTTTAGCACATTTATTAAAGCTTGCATCTTAATTTTTCCTTACTTTTAATATTTCATGGATACGTTTGCATGAAAGAAATGGCAAACACCAAGACAAGGATCATACATATTGTCTCAGAAGATCTTACGGAAATTTCACTTCACCTTTTTCTTCAAATCTTCCACGCTTCATATCTACACGCGACCTATTAATACTACGAATTAATGCTTTGACAAAATATGTATTAACATGAGTACATAAACTATTCATTAACAAACAAAAACCTATAATGCAGAAAATCAAATTCTTCTAATCAAATAAATGTAACATCAATATTCAATATTGAAGGCATTCTTAGTTGCATTGTGTAAATATGAAGAAAATGTCTTGTCTTGCATTCGTTAAGAAACGCTATTATGATTATTTAATCATAATTATACTATTTTTTGTATTAGTGTGAGAATTTAGAGTTCTATTCGAGCATTAATTATATTTATGACATAAATAAGTGGTTAAAATTAACTTTACTGATTTTAGCTTATCGACAACAGACAATAATTTGTTTAAATTTCTACGTGTTGAGTAAGATACCTTTTATAAGTATCGATAAGTGGTTTGAAACTTCTAAAGGCTTCAGAAATTGTTGTCTGAAACAAATTAAATCAAATTAATGTGAAACCAGAACTCACAAACAGATAAAAAGGGGAAAAAACCTCGTATGTAATCTATGAAACTGAAAAATTCACAGAATAACGTTACATTTCATAATCTCAAATACAAAAAAAAATATTTCGAAACTCCTACAGAAAAGATACTGAAAGTGGCAGTACGTGAGAATAACATTATAGCTCGGTGGAACAGTACTTGTATATAATGTTTTTTCTACTGTTACAATACCTGCAAATGACGTTTTTTATCCGTAGGTACAGTACCATTAAATAATATTTTATTCGTTGCTACAGTATCTTTAACTGTAAATCTTTACTTTTTCTGCAATGAAAGTAGGTAACTCGAAATACTACGAATTTAACATAAGTTCTCAAATTAAGATTCATCATTTTCAGAATGCTGTAATAAAATATTTAAAAAAATTATAAAATACACAAACCTAAGAAATATCTTTGAGACATTAAACCGAATAGTTACTTTAATTTTAAAGCTTTCATAAAAATTTTGCTTCTTTTGATTTCAATACGTATGTAATGAAAACAAATTCTGTCTGCATAATCCATTATGTAAATAATTTTGTGGATTCATGTGTGAACCTTGGAATTAAAATTGTTAAGGGTTTCCATTCAAGTTTACTAAAATTCTACATATCTTTAACAATTACATTTTTATGACTCTACATACCCTTTAAAGTCCACATTAATTTCCATTCCCTTAGCAGCATTTCAGTATGCCTCTCCTAATCTATTTTAACATCTTTATGTCAAGTGGATTCTAAAAGTGAAAATCCACAGACTCCGACCGTTGCGATGCGAAAAATTCTTTCATAGAACACTTCTCTCCTAATGCAATTTAAGGACTCTATGAACTGTAACTAAATCAGGAAGAAGTACTTTGAAGAGGAAAGCTCTTTGAGGATTTTCTGACTTTAGACGTTCTTCCTTTCTCTTTATTACTTACTTTTATATGTTGCTATAAATTTTACTAGTAGTTGCATGAATGAAAACCTCATTTTGTTGCTGAAGAAATCAAGTTAAATAAGTAACAGCTTAACTTCAGTTTGTATAATAAATTAAAAGTTATATGCAGATTACTCTTGCAGAGTATGATTGTTTCGTTTATACTCTAATTCTGTATTTATAATATATGCAGGGTGTCCCAAAAAAGTGGAACAAACATTCATTTCCTTAAATATTGCACCTAGACATATACTTCCAAATACAAAGTTTCATTAAATAATGTGAGAATTTGTATGAAAATACTTTGGATGCTGAGGAGATTCCAAATAAAAAGTTAAGAAAATAAAAGTTTTATACGGCCCCCATACTGCAAAAATGTCAATTAGTAAAATGCTTCTCTTACATTTATCTATTAACAAACAAATATATACCATTCTATTTGAAAAATTTATAGAGATATAAGAAGAGAAATTTATTGACTTAGATCAATTTTCCATACATCTGACTGCTGCTCGATCCACTCTTTAAATGTATATTCCAAGGATAATATACACATTTCAATAAGTTATTAAAAAGGGTGGAATCAGAAAATAACAATGCATCTTTTTACTCTTGATAAATTTTAAAAATATTAAAATAATACATTAATTGAAGTTTTTACAAAAATAGTTCATCTTGTGAGCCTTCGAAAAATGTTCAAAGCAGAAACAAGCAGCGCTACAAAAATGTAACTAGATTACAATTGAGATGCAATTTTTCAAAGATAGCTTTACCTTTCAATAGCCCAAGTATGCAGCTGCATTTATCTGATTGTATTTTAGAAAATTACCGTCATATCTATTTTTGGTGAGACAACAGACACACAACTTAACAACAGTAAACGGATTTGCAGTAACCAATTAAGTTGTCGCTGAAGCAACATGAAAGTGAATCTGAAACCTAAAACCAGTCAATGAAAGAGAAATGGAAGAAAACAAATCAAGAGAATGAAGACGAACCTAGAGTGAGATTCAGGTGAAAAAAAGAAAGAAAGAAAAAAGAGCATTAGTTGGCCTAGCGCCAAGCAGGAGCATCCGAAAACCACATCTGACTATATTCAAAGACAGAAAGGATAACTATTCGCCTTCGTCTATTATATCACTTAATGCATAATGAGCGAATATTGCTGCTTTCCAAAACTATTTGATGTGCAGCCCTATCCTCAATCTCTTTTTTTCTTTCATCCATTTTCCGACTTCCTTCCTTTTTCTTTTAATCTATTTTCGGTGACAAATAGAGCTTTCAGAGTGAAGAAGTAGGCAAATAAGAATAAAAGCGAAAGTGCGAATTTTTAAAATAATTTTAGTGAATTCTGCAACTCTGCAGTCCCAAAGTACGAGCCGACACTGCCTTTAGGTAAAGCTTAATAATGCGCACAACTATGAGAGCAAATAATTTAATATTCTTGTTCCATATTAAGCTACTTTCCTGTTAAGCCTTAAATTTTCATTTTCTGAACTTGTCCTTCCAATCGTTATAAAATCAATAGTTGCAACTATCTGCCAATGAAATTGAGTAAAATAATGTGTCATAGCAATTTTTTTCAATCCATGATGATTGAATGGTGTACTACTAGACAAATATTTGCATTTCTCAGATTTTCTGTTCTGAATAAATTTGCATTTCTGCAATAAACATTTTCATACAAATTTGTGAACATCCCTTTTAAATTTAAAAATTAATATATTGCAGATATAATTGTGAAACTTAATTACTAGATAGACAAGTGTGAGAAGAACATTTTATTCATGACACTTGTACTCTAATGGAAACGCATAAAAATTGAATTTTCTTAACTTTTTATTTTCAACTTTCACAGAAGCTAAATTGTTTACTCACAAATTCCCACATTATTTGATGAAACTTTGTAATTGGAAATATATGTCTAGGTGCAATATTTAAGGAAATAGATATTTGTTCAACTTTTTTGGGATATCCTGAATATATATAGATGAAAACAAGAAAGTGACAAAAACAATTGCTTTTTGTAATATGTATTTTTTTGTAATTTTGTATTTGTGTTCTTATATGCTCTAATATATTATTATTTTATATATTAATTTATTACACGTATTTGTAGGGTATTTTAATATTCATTACGAGATTGCGTAAGTCCAAATTATAACTTTTTCTATTGTTTTTAAATATCAACTCGGTAATTTATATAAATGTAGAAATATATACTTACAATTTTTTTAGAATTAATCGTATCGTTTTCGAAAAATAATTATTGATTAGTTTCTGTAATTAATAGCTATGGAAAAATCGTAGCCATAAAACGAAGCACTTCTTTAAAAACGAACTTATAAATGAAGAAGTATTTTTTAAAAATTTACATTTAGATTCTAAAAATTAAGTAACAAAACAGAGGACACATTTATGTGAATAGGTGCATAATGCGAGACCAGCACATGGTAAAAGGCATGGTAAAAGTTTATCAAATTTCTTTTCGTTCTTTTAGAAAATTATGCGATAAACGAAAAACAGGCCTAAAAGCTTAAAATTGAGACAAATATCTGAATTTTATTCTGTACTAAAATTTTCTAACTTTGCATTATAGGGCAAAAACATGAGTGACAATTATATGTACCCCTGTTCGATGTAGGGTTAAAAGCACATTCCGCAATTTATATTTGAAAAATAAGTTAGTAGAATTATGCTTGTAAAAGATTCTGTACTTATCTAATACATAATTATCAGCAACATGTAAAAGTTTGTAACTTTGGTAAATGCCATTAACAAGCTCAAGTAAAAGAATATTATTTAATTAATTAATTTCAAATATTTTATGAGTCAAAATTCTTTTTCTGATTTAAACCTTATTAATACAAAAAAAAGTGTACAGAGGACAAAAACTGGTCTTCATTAATAAAAAACATGCAAACATGCATGTCGTTAAAAAGGGATTAGGGGTATTTTGAAGGGGATCCAGAACTTCAGCAAATTGACGTAGATTTCTTTAACTAATGAACGAAATATGATTTTTCTTTCAACAAGAAAGAATAAAAATCTTCAGAAAACGGATGCGTGAAGAGTAACTGTGAAAGTATCGAAGAAAAAAAAGTGTATCGGAAACCGTTCTACATTATTGTCATTCTAGTTCTTCTGTTAGTACAGGTATCCAAACGGCAAGTTATAAATGAATGAGAAACATAAAGAAGGGGGAAATAATCAACAAATCGAAACGCATACAACGTGTACAAAATCCGTGTTATGATAAAGAAGCTAATTGTTAGCTATAAAAGCAGGAACTAAAACCACTGATGAAAAGAATCTCATATAAAAATTGGTTAAAAACAATAAATAAGAAAATAGGAAGGGCTTTTTTTATTCCCCCCAAGAAGGCAATTTTTTGATTCGTTCCCTTTTTCAAACTGCCGATTCAAATACATATTTAGGAATTGTTTTAAAATAGCTGCGACTAATATTTTAAAGATTGTTGTTCTATATAATTTGGAGAATGCGAATGGAACGCAAAGGTTCATTTTACCGTTTAAGAAATAACGTTTTTTAGGAACGCATGAATCTGGCCGATTTTCTTATTTGAGATTTTCGACAACTGAAGTGTGGTTCTTAGCAGACAATTCTGACGACTGATTGATTACAGACAAAATGCCTTATCGGAGTTGTATAGATTCTGAATTAAGAGGGAAAACCGCCTGTAGGCTTGTTAGTGACCAGTTTCAAGTGGAAGTCGCACGATTGTTAAGCGTGTCTCGAATGGTGATATCCAGTTTATGGATTTGTAATTCCAAACTACAGGTATCATCACCAGGACGGCCTTCCAAGGTCACCCAAGAGCTACTGACACCCTTAAATGACAGATACGTGACATCAAATGCACAACACCTTACAGAGCTAGTGGCTGGACGACTAATTAGGGACCTCGCTGCTGCAACCGGAACACTATTTTCTAGGCAAACTCTTTACAGACACATAACTGAGAAATGCCTTTATGATCGGAGACCGGTGGTATCCGCTTCCCATAAAACATCGCAAAAAAGAGCCAGCTTACTGTGGATCCAGGAACAAAATTTTTGGTGCCAGCGAGATTGGAGCCATGTTCCTTTCACCGATGAAGCGAGATTCAGTACATAGACTGATTCTAGCCGAATATTCATCTGGGATTACCCGCTACTACCCTTCCAATTTTAAGAAAATTCACCTTTTTGGTTAAAGTGGATTTTTTCTGTGGAGAGTTATCATGTTAGAGGGCCACATATTATTTGATGTGGGACCTCTGACCGCATAACAGTACAGAGAAGACTAGGTATGAGGTATTACCAGCAACTGATGGCGACGATTTTCGTGGGCAACAGCGTGAGGTCACACAGAGATTAGATTCTTGATGATTTTCTGAAGAAAGAGAGTATTTGCCGAATGGTGTGGTCATCCACATCGGCGGATCTCAATCCCATACAGCATGTTTGGATGGATTTAGATGCTCTAGGAAGAGTCATTGCGTGAAATAAATACTCATACAGATTCCTCCATGATTTAAAATCCACGGTGTTAAAAGAACGAGATTTGTTGCCACAAACATTGATCAATAATCTCATTTTTTGCATCAAGAAAACTGATTGAGGTAGCTACACTGATTATTTGTCGGACGATTCTGATAAAATCAGGCGTCGTGTTGTGGCCATTTTATGTTTCATTTACATATTTGAATAAAATGAAATCCTTTTTATTATGCTGTTTTATAATTATGTCCTATGCATACCGAATTTTATTTCAATAAACCGATTATTATAAGAGATATCTTATGTTTCGTGCTTGTAACTTAACATTCGGACACTAGTGTTTGCAAGAAAATACTATTTGGATGAAAATTTAACAATTTGTTAATAATTCACTATAAAAAAAGAGTAGAAAGCCGGATTGGTTAATAAGTCCGGTGGTGATCCATTAGTTTGCAGGTAAACATGAAATTTGATTTCTCGAAAGAAAAAAAACAATCGTAGATATTATTTGTAATAAAAAGCGTTTATAAATATTTCGTAATGCTTGTATTTTTGCTTTGTCAAACGATTAGCTCAAATATTTTTCATTTTCTTTTCAAGTTATAAATAGTGATGCATTTTTATGCTAATAATAAAAAGTTCTTCTCCATTCTTGTTTTCACTAATGAATTTTTTTAAATAGAACAGAGTAGCATCTTGTTTGAAGCGCAGAGTTTTTCCTACATTTATCTTAACTGAAGGTTTATTGTATTTTTATTCACTAGAATATATGGAGAACACAATGTAATACAATAGTGGAATGAATATTAAAAAAAATAAATATATGTTAATTACAAATAAAGAATTGAAATAGGGAAGAGCCATTTCAAAATTAATCACATAATACGAATACTAGTAGTTTAGTATTCGTATTATGTGATTAGCATGTGATTTTTTTTGGATTCGTGTTTTTGTTCACTGCAATAAAGAATCTGAGCCATTAACTCTTAAAAGCCAGATTTAAAAAAAAATCTATTTTAAAATGCTTTTCGACTTTCATTGCTTGAACAAAACATGGGGAAAATATTTTAAAAATCCTATTTTGTTTTAAGTAAAGTTTATGGCAAAAAAAACAGTTTGTTTCCAACTGACAACACTGGGCTTTATTTCAGAAAAAAAAATCCTTGATAAATTATATAATATCAAACACCGTTGAATTTTTATAAATATTACACGCATAAGGAATTCCCTTCAACATTGTAGAATAAAATATGGTATTCTGAAGCGTACAAATAAAGCTAAAAAAATGCAGCCTCAAGTGGAAAGCATCAATTTATTTTTATTTTTTATCAGCAGTCAGGCTGCCATCTATATGTTGCAAATTGATTTAATAAAATTTTCAATATGTATCCTATTGGCAACAACAGTCATCTGAACTTCAATCATATTCACAAGATTTTAGAAGACAAAATTGGGCATGTTGCTTAAAGGCAACTTTAAGGATTAAAATATTAGAGACAGAACGCCGCCCCATGTCCCCGTGCCTGATGCCATGACAGCCTCCGTACCGGTTGACTGGACATGGGAAAATATTAGAGACAGCCACTACCAATATTTTGGAAGGTAATAACGAGGTATAAGTAATAAAAGGAACAATCAATATAAAAAATATTGTTGTCGCTATAGTTAGACCACCAGTTTGAATGAGTGTGAACAGACAAAGTGATGAGTGCAAGTATAATCAGTTCCATAATCTCTAAAACGGTTGATATTCTTGCCTTTTCCAGGCAGTGTCAGTTGTCTGGTGTTTAGAGAGTGGCATCGGAGTATGTAAAACCAAAGTAATATGGAAAATGAGATGCAAATATGAAATTTGATTGGCACGAATCTGCCAATTGCTTCAGATGTCTGAAAAATACAACATATTGACATTTTTTTAATGAAAATCAATATTCTTTACATTCCAATGCCATAAATCTTTGATGTTTATTCAAAGTCAAAGGAATTCTTTGATAAAATAATTCAGCAGTTTTCAGGTTTCCTGTCTTTGCAAATGTAAAAACTACAAAAATCATCGGCTTGAGTCATAAATATCTTAAATACATAAATAAATGTTCACATTTCTTCCAGATATTACAAATCTGCATCCAGCACATAAGAACACAGCATATCGAACAACTAATACATGTAGAGCCACAGTTTCTCAGTTATTTTTCTTTCTTTATAAATGCCGATTTATCGTCGGAACCTATAAACAGAATTTTCATGCTTTTCCAACAGACATTCCGTACTAAAAAATGAACAGAGATAAAAAGAAAAGAGAAGAAGGATAAAAAAAATCTCTACTCTCTATCAAATGGCAGATCCGAGGGTTGCAGGTGCGGAAGGGGATTCTCACTGGCGAAAGACAAACAGTGGGATCCCGAGGGGTGAAAGACAACATTCCACAAGCTACTGCTGTAGCTAACAAAAGAAATAAAAATTATACCAATGAAAGTGAATGAGATAGAGGAGGATAGAAGGCAGGCAAAAAAAGTTGGGAAGTAAGGAGCAGAAGAGTTTGAGATCCCTTTCGGATGTTGACTTTATCCCAGGCGTGATATTTACGTCTTTTTCTCCCATGCAGAAGCTCTTCAACTTCTTCTTTTCCATTCATGGTTGTTGAGAGAAAGAAAATAGCAGAGAAAAGTAGGAGGAAGATGTTAAGGAAGACCACTGGATGCGTGAGATACATTGTAACTGGCTGGTAGGTGGATTAACCCATGAAAGAAGAGGGAACATTTCGCTTTGCCTGGTTTGAAAGATGGAAGTTGCTATCGGAAATCAGAACGGTGCAAACAGAACATGGATGTAGGCAATGACTTTCCTAATGATCGAGATAGATTCTATTGAAGTTGTTAAAATAACTTTTCATTCTCTTGGTCTAATTAACTGAATTAAAAGACAGTATTTTATTCATTTACATGTATTAAATTGACATTCACTCCTTTACAATGAATTTTGTAATTTTAATTAACAATATCAACGATTTAGATTTGTACTTAATGCGTTTAATTGTTTTTTAGATGTGACATTTTTGTTTTGTATTAAAAGATTATAGCTTCCTAAAATTAGTTCTAATGATTGGGTTTTCGAATAGCAAATCGATATAATATCGGAGCCGTTTTAATTTCTGGCAAACCCTTAGTTTCCGAGATGCTATATTGAGAATCAAGGGAATAGTGCATTTAAATTCTTACAATCTATAATATAAAGCAGAAAATATATGCGTCTGTCTGTCTTAAGAACTTTTTCTAACTGTGAACATTATTGATATAACGTTTCTACATTACATTCTGGAGTCAATTTCTAAGTTATCTATGCTATTTTCAACTTTCATAATTAAATCATTTTTAAATAATTTGTTTTAATAACTAAAAGTAAACCGAACTTCGGCGTTTTTGCTCAGTTTTTCTCTAATAATTTCTGAAATAATTATTGCACGACACTGATTTTTATACCATCTTAAAGAGAAAACACATATCCTTTTGATGATACTATTTTAAATTCCGAAGAAGTTTTCTATTTTATTTTAATAAATTTTATTTTGAACACAATTTTTGACAATGATTCTATCGTTGTACTGAAATTCAAACTAATTTTATTGTTTCATGAAATCCTTCACTCACGAGATTTTGCCACTGCTAAAGTTAGGAAAATAATATTGTTCTTTAAGGCAGATTTTTTCTACCGCTATTATTTAGTAGCATGCATCCACTTTTAATATGAACGAACAAAAATCCAGTGACTTTAAATTACTACGCGATTTTCTGTTTGCAATTTTTTTAATGATCCGAATCAGTGTATAAAGTCATTCAAGGTTACTGAGTCTCGTTCTTACGGAAGGGAGTGGACCTATGAAAGAAAAGAAGGAACACTATACAGTGTTTTTCTGGCCAGGTACACAGACATTAATACGAAGATAATGGTATTTCGAATCATGGCAATAAAAATCATAATATGGGGGAACTTCTCTTTTCCCTATAGCAATTGTGGGAAGGTGATTCAATGTATGGTGACAAACAAAAGAGGGGGATTAGGTGCTGACCGATGGGCCATACGACGGGGACGGAACGAAAGTAAATCAGCGGAAAACGTCGGAGGGATAATTATTTTATTAATTTGAAAGTGTTATAAGTACTTGCATTTGAAATTATTTTTATCCCGATCATGGTTGGTTATATCAACTAGTATGTTCACACAATGATAATAATGGTTTTCTGTCTATTTTTCAAATTTCCTTTTTTCCCACTCTTAATGAAAACTATTTACATTTCATTCATTGTTTACAAAATAAAAATTACCTGAAAACTAAATTTTACAAAAATGAATTCTGTTAAACACTCAAAATCAACTGCTTCGGCATGCCTAGATCCCATCAATCTGTACAAAAATGTTATGAGGTACCATTTCATGCACACTTGATATGACACTATCAGAACTAAGACTCAATTACATACTAATCCATTTTTATGCAGCAAATATTTATTTCGTATATCGAATCGCAGAATTTACGATATTTGAATCTGTAATTAAGTCAAAATAGGTATTAATTTAAAGGGTAAAAATAATTTGAACTAGCTTAAACATTTACATATTCTTTATGGCCTTATATGAACTGAAAAAAAACAATAAAAATTCCAAATAGAATGTGTCGCGTAATCAAGGAAAATAATTTCTTAGGTAAAGGTATTATTAAAAATGTATTTTCGTGTTATCTTACTTCGCTACTCTTCCGTATTTTATAAAAGTTTTTAAAGAAAATATTTTTTTTCTAGTCTCCGGATTTTGCCGAAATCGTCATTATTACTTTCCACTATCGATAATAATTATTTTCATTTGCTTCTTTCTATGCAACATCCAAGTCACTTCGAAACCAAACTCTACAGTTGGATGCTTTAAAACACATAAGAATCCACTTCCTCTACACACACATCCCAGCAATCCTTATAAATCTGTTAACTGCCATGCATTCATCCAGTTTTCAATGAGAGACATTCGCGAGACACAAGCCCAGAGGCCAATTCCAGAAAACCCTCCGATCTATATTTAAACCCTGTAAATTATTCGTGCATTTCAAAGACTTCTGCACTCGTGTCAACACCTCTTCCATTCCTCCTCTTCTCTTCTCTCCAACTCCGTGCGTCGGATTTCTCCAAAGTACAATCCATCATCTGCAGGCCCCATTGAAACCGGCAGTGAGTTTGTTAGAATTGGAAAGCACACTCCCTCTTAGGGCCACCCCTAGAAAGAGGCTGGTGTGTTCTCTAAGCCGAGATTGGAGTCGGTGAAGACCGTTTTCCTCTAGGGTTTTCCACCGAACCTCGCCGGAATGACAATGAAGGCCTCCGACATGCGATGCTGGGGAAAATCAACTCCGACTTTAAGGCTAATGAATCTCTTTTGAAAAGCTGATCATGAGTGCAGAACGGAATGGAGGAGATTTATCTGAAGTGACGGAGGCAAGCGATCTGTCTTTTTACCCTGGAGAAATTAAGGGAGGAATCTTGTTCAGATGATAGGTTATGAGTTACTTTGCAGCGGAGAATTTTAAGATTCATTTTAAGATTCCTTTATAGGACTTTTTTATCATTGTGGGAGTCGATTTTAGCAAGTCTTCTGGACATGAAAAAGTGATATACACAAAAGGCTATGAAAACAAACAGCCATTCTATTTTTATGCTTACGGAAAGCAAAAAATCAAAAACAAAACCATAAGCACTTGCTAACTATTTTTTGTATATGGTGCGACATCGTTACGGAAGATGTTTTTATTCTAAATGATAAAGTACATGATAAATTTTGAAAGAAAAATGCGTCATTTACTTTGATAAGTAACTTTAATCGAGATTTGAAACGATGGGTAACTAAGACTTCTTATCTAAGATGCTTTCAAAAGCAATGGTTATTACATCAAATGATATATTATGGTGGAAAAACAATATAGTGATTATCCGAAAGCTAGGTTTAAAGAGGGGTTGCATGCAAACAAAAGATTAGTGCATTTACGCCAATTTTTAAGGTCAGATATGATATTAAGGTGCAAATAAATAATAATCATTTCCTGGGAATCTTTTTCCACGGTTATGTTGCTGATGATTCATGGCTGCGAAAACTCATATTATACCTCTGACTCAACTCCCCTCCATATGCCATTGGTTACTGCTCATGGATTTCAAGCTAATTTTAATCTTGCACGTAGAAATAAAATTTCATCCACTCATGAAATTTAAATATTGGTAAATAACTTTGAAGAAGGATAATATTGCGAGGAATGGAGGAGGAAAAAAGAATGCGTACAGGAAAGAATGTTTTGGGGTTCTAATACCACTTTATCTCTCGTACTTATCCAAATTCGTGAATGAAGGACTCATGATAAAGCAAAAGTGTGGCATCGTCTGTTTGTCAAAGCGACCTAGGCAACACCTGCAATAGGAGTCTGACTTACCTCCAATATACAGTGCGGTCATAAATTATTGGACCCATTTCAAAAATTAATGAAAAAGCTAATAATGTTTTAAGTACTTTTTTTTAAATGAGAGCACATTTTAAAAAGTTTTTTTCAGATAGGTAACGTACAATTACTGCGGTCTGGGGGGGGGGGAATCGTAAATTATTGGACGTCTCCAACTTTTGAAAGCCAATATCTACTAAACTTTTAAGGCTAGAAGAAAAAGAAAAGCATTAATTTGCAGGGAATTTGACACTCTTTAATTTGTTATTTCACATGTATTGTTACATCTGAATAGTGTTCGAGATATTCAAGAAAAACTAAAAATGGAAACTAGAAAACGCGCATCGGCTTCTGCTGATCGGAAGCGATTGCGTTTGGAAATGGATTCAACCGATTTCAAAAATTAATAAAAAAACTAATAATGTTATAATTAACAGTTTTTTAAGTGAGAGAGCAAATAAAAAAGTTTTTTTTCAGATTGGTTGAGTACCAATGCGACGTTCTAAATTTGCTACAGAGAGTGATTTAGATACGTAATGGCTGCCAAACAGCAGACACGGATGAGCGTTTTCTGGTTTCCTTTTTTAGTTTTTTTTGAATATCTCGAAAACACTTCAGTTTTCAAAGTACATGTGAATTAACAAATTAAAGAGTGTCAAATTCCATACAAATATACGCTTTTCTTTTTCTCCTAGCTTTAATACTTTCGCATATATTGGCTCTCAAAAATTGGAGATATCCAATAATTTATGATCCCCCAGACAGCAGTAACGGCACGTTACGTATCTGGAAAAAAAACCTTTTAAAATGTGCTCTCATTGAAAAAAACGTAGTTAAAACATTATTAGTTTCTTTTATTAATTTTTTAAATGTATCCAATAATTTCGAAGGGGGGTTACTCTTTCTGGAGAACATTCAGGCGAAGTTAGCACACAGTTGGGGTTTGACCGGAAGAAAACCAGTAAACCCGTCGTTAGTCACCCGGATTGCAGCGAGAGATTCGCTGAAGAACTTTCCGTTCGAAGTCTATTTTCAAGCAACCAATTATATTGTGCCGTTACATGTGTATGCAAGCAATTTCTTGTCATCATTCATAAACTGCGAAATAAATGCTATCATTTTATATTTGTCTGGAGTTGATGTGAAAAAAATGTATATATTGTGGTTTTTTTAAAAAAAATTTCTCATTTTATTATCTCATTCTGTGTTACGGCCATGAAAACTATGATGAGGAAATAATTAAGAAAGTTTTAAACTGAAAACAACATCTTATTAAGATTTGACAGGACGAAAACGTTTTTGTATTTTAGTGTTTTAAATTGCTACAGCAAAAGGTGTTTTAAACATGATGCTTTCTTAAAAACGTATAAAATAATAAATATAATAATGCATAAAATATTTGAAGATCGTTAAGATCTAAAAATCATTGCAAGAAAAGAGAAAAGGCAGTTCTTAATTTTACAGTCTAAAATTTTCCGATATGCAGAAATGTTATTATTTCAGGATTTCGTTCAGAGATTCCTGTTATTTTTTCTGATACTTTGTAAAATATTTTTTGTACAATTAATTTTAATTTTTTCAGATGATAAAAATTTCTTTTCTTTCGTTTCATCAGACGGACGTGGCACAATTTATTTAGTCGAAATAAAATGCTATCTGAAAAGTTTTTTTATTGAATGACATTTTTTAAATATTGATTTAAATTAACTTCGAGGAATAATAATTTCTCAAGATGTGCAATCTGCCTGATTACTATGTAATCATCTAATTAAAGAATAGTATTTTTGATAAGCATTTGAATAATATACTGATTATGAATTCTTATTTCCAATGTATATGGAAGTTTCTAAAATTTATGTCCATATATTCGGTCATACCTTGATGTATAAAATTCTGAAAACATTTCAATTTTAATTTTAAGGATTGAGATCTATGAGTACCTACGAAATTTTTTTTCCATGCTTGCATTTTATCATTATATCAATCTTTTTCCAAAACAAGCAGGACAATTTGACCTTATTGAAAATGATAGTAGAATTAATATTTGTAAACAATTTAGATTAGTAGTGATTTGTATCGTTAGATACATTTTTTATTTGTGAGGAAAATATAGTTAGACAATTTTATCCAGAGTTACGCTTCAAACTTTCTTTTAAATGCTATTGTTATGTTTCTACTCGATTACCAAGCTGGCAGAGAGAAAGTCGAAATTACAAATGAAAAAAATTGCATTAAAAATGCCTCAGCAAAAAATATTGTACAACACAGAATACGAGAAGGCACGCGCATTCATATACAAACATACGGAAAACAAAAAAAAGAAAGAAAGAAATTACAGAAAATGAAATAAAATGTTCAGTTCAAAATCAGATTTCTTTCAAAAATGTTTATTTTTCCAGCGGTATTCCAAAACTTTTGACCAACAGGAAGTGAGATATATTTTGAATGGTTGAGTAATAAATAAAAAATAAGCAGATTTCAGTATACCCTATTATCAGAATCTTATTAAAATATTTTTCTCTGTTGAAAACGCATTCTTTGCATGAAAGAAATTAAGCAGCTATTACAGAAAAAAACGGCATATTTAGTTATTTTTTGATAATAACTAACCGCTTCTATTAAAGCTAAATAATTACAAAAACAGATAATTGAGAACTCTGAACGCATAATACGCTTATAGATAATGCTTAAGACATTCTGTGAGACTTTTTACCAAAGAATTATGGACATAAAAACTTATTTTTTTCGTATACCAAAAAATTAGTATCGCAGTAAATGAATAAATGGAAATTCCATGTTCTACTACCAATTTCCTAGCATTAATTAGAAATCCAGTAATAAAAACAGTTATCCAATTACGGGAGATTCTTTCAAAGAAAATAAAGACAGGGAATGAAAAAAAGAATCTTATTGAGAATAATGTTAGACAAAAAATTATTTCTCTAACTTCGAAGAGAATTTTGTCATCAATGGAAAGAATTTTTCTTTAAAATGTTCGAAGTGTGATAAATACTAAAAAAATTCCTTAGAGGATAGTAAAGAAAATAAAAGAAGTTAAATAATAAATGTTCTTTTAATAGAAGTGTTTTTTCATTCTTTATTTCTGAGCGTGCCTGTAAAAATTCCCATTTTGGAATAATTATCCTTTGGAAACAAATGCATTATGGACTTATTTGTTAATATTTGAGATCGAATTGCTCCATTAATAAACGAGCGATTGTTTAATTGATATAAAGAGAATAAAATATTGGTCGTTACTTCGAGAATATTAAGATTTTGTTAAATAAACTATTGACGTAATTCCGATAGAATTTCACTGAATTATTTAATGAAATTATTCAATTATTTCATTTTCTTTCTATGCATCTAAAGAATTAAGAATTAGATGATAAACGCAGGAGTTTAAGCTACCTATTCTCTCTGTAAATATATAAGAAGCAAAACATAATAGAAAAACAACAAAATAAAATAACAAATTTACATATCAAATTCGAAAAGATATGAAAGACGAATTGAAAGCATATCCGAGTAAAGATAAAAATGCGAATATTAACAGATGGAAAAAATATACTACAAACGCAATGAATGCGCTAAAAGCTGCAATTCCAAAAGCGCTGTGGTAGATACGATTTACTCTCATTTTACGATTTGTACTCTTTCTCTCTCTATATATAACGCTAACGTCCGGAACGCGTCTTCAGCAGGGAAATCCCGAACGAACGTATGCTTATAATTGGTGTTTTCTAACACAAACTCTATAAATAATGCTCAAAAGAGTTTGTTTCCCCGTTCCAGAAAAAGAAAAAAACAATATAACAAAACAGAACACAACGCTAACGTCCGGGACGCGTCATCAGCAGGGAAATCCCGAACGACCGTATGCTTATAATCGGTGTTTTCTAACACAAACTCTAGCAATATTGCTGAAAAGAGAAAAGATTTCTCACTTTTCGAATGTACTCCTGCATTGGCCCATTCACAGTGTTTTTCCATATTTAAATCTGTTTTAGATTTTATGTTAACCGTAAAGTATCTTTTTCCCAATGTTTACTTCTTTTGAATTAGTATTTCTTCGATTAAAGTATTAATTTTTTGATTGGTTATTGCTCTTTTTGTATATAGATGTCTTTTATCTTGATGATTTCTGTATATTGTATGTATATATATATATATTGTATGTATATATATATATTGTATATATATATATATATATTGTATGTATATATATATTTCAGAGATCCCTATTATTTAGAACTAGAAAATCGCACGTCATGGTACGACGGGTGCAAATTGCCTCTTCATTCGAGAGATTTCCCGTTAAATCTGGCGAGTTTAAATAGATATATATATACGAGAGAAATGTTTAACATTGATTGAAAAGAAATAAAATAAACATATGTATTATGACAGGAAATATTTTTTTAATTTACATATTTCTTTATTCAAAAAACCCCTTGATACACAATATTCAGTGTGAACTTTAACAATTTTCCTTATACTTCAGGTGTCTTTGTGTAAATTTTAACGTTGCCAAAAAATATTATCAAATTATATCATCAAGATTGCACTAAATAATAAGATGCATTGTGGCGTCCAAACTATATCACGCGCATGATATACCACTGACGTAATTTACTACTTTCAATTAAAAAACGGAAATTAATTTGAAATATATCATTAATATAATTTAAAATTTCTCGGGAACTATTGATCATAGCGAGATAAATTTTATATCAATGGATAACAAATTATTATAATTTGCTATCCATTCCAACAAATAGCACTATTTCAGAGCTATTAAATTTCAAATTAGAACAACAATTACTCTTTTAAATTTAAAATTACTGAAATTCAGGTTCTCTAGCAATGAAATAATGCTGTTTAACGTCTCGTGGTGCTACGGCTCGAGTTTTATTGTTGGTGACGTCAGAGCGTTACCAAGAGATCTGGGCTATTATATTATTAATTGTAAAAGAGTGTCGGTTTAAGGGGATTTTTTTTACACAAATTATTAAAATTTAATAATTTTCTCACATGAACATTGGTCGACAAAAAATATTACGTTAATTATCCGAAACCCAATTCCTCAGACTAGGGGTAGGGGAGAGTCGATAAAATACATATAACAAATTGGCTAATTAGTCTGAAATTTGAACCGCATGTTTTAACCATTCAATCTAAGAATATGGAGGGTTAAATCTTCTTTAACAAACTACTTAAGATGCAAATACTTCTAAGGCATTTATAAATGTTTAATCAGAACGGCTAGAGCATTTTGATGTAGCTTAGTTATGCTTCTTCGCGGATCTGGTAAAAATACTGTAATGAGAAACAAGCCCTTACTCACTCATTCTGGATTAGGTGATGGTGGTGAGTTGTTGAAAAACATTTAACGAATGGACAAGTTATAATGAAATTTTTATAGTCAGGGTTCCAAAAAAGAAGGATACCTTTGTGCTAAGCTCTTTAGGGAATGAAGCATATACTAAAGCTCTGGCTATTGAGAGCGATGAATAGCTTGCTATTTCGGAATGCTTTTTCTTTCTGAAACGTTTTCAGAAGGGTGAGGATCCAATGCTAAATCAAAGAAAAATGCATTTCTATTCTTCTGTTATCTATTATTCATTTCATTGTATTAAATTCGAACAATCCGTCGCTTATTTTTGTGACGAAAAAGCAATTGTTAATTTCATTTCAGTTACTTAATAAATGTAAAAAAAATAAATACAATATTTCGGAAACACTTTTAAGGGATTTGATTGGACCATTATAATCACTTTGAATTGTATCTATAAGATAACATACATAAAAATTTAGATGGAAATAATTATGGCTGCTGAATAATTCACACAATTAGCATTTTTTTTCAGAATTTCTGTACAAAATTATGGAGTGACTTGTACATGAAATTGTTTATCTAAGAGAAAATAAGCATGGCTGCTGAATTACTCGATTAACATTTAATTTTTTCAGAATTTTTGTGCAAAACTGTGGAGTGGCATCTACATGAAACAATCGACTAATAAATTAGATAAACAATAATTAAAAGCCAATATTTATATATCGTTTTGCAAAAATCATAACAATAGTACGAACATTTTTTATAATTAAACATTAAGATAGACGCCAAGTAATTTCTTAAAATTAAATTTCATGATTATCATTGAAATAAATGTATGATATTTAGTTATATTTACTTTAGAATTATTGCTTAAGTAGTTTGTTCTGAGATTTGCAGGTAAAATAGAGAATTGAAATGGCATATAGGAATAATTTTGAAGCTTTACATGTAATAATTTTTTATTGAATTATTTATCATAAAGAAACTTTCATCAGAAATTAGTTCAAAATCTACAGAAATATCTTAAAGTCAGCAGTTCCAGTTTCATACGATTTAAGTAACTTTATAGAATTGTGAAGAACTTAAAATCAAAAACTATGCATAGCTGTTTTCATGTCATTAAAGCAATTAGGATATCTTTCATTTGCTTTTTTTAAAATGTAAAAGCATGTTTGATAAGAAGCCTAATAATATTAATTTCAAAGAAACATAAACAGTTACGGCTTAAGTAGACACCAGAAAAGATTGCCTTAAGCTGAGAAAACATTAGGTATTCTATTCAATCTTGAATCGCATATTGATATAAGATAAAACTTATATTCACTTCACTGTATTTTAGGTGTTAAACTTTCAAAGTTCTTACTAGATGACAATATATAATTCAAATGTTATAAAAATTTAAAAGACTTTTATTCTCTCATGATTAGAATTCTCCTTTAAATATTTACATTGTTTGATTATGAAAAGACTCTTTTAACGAGAACGAATATATTAAAAAAAGTTAATGTATTCAGAAATGGAGACTATGCCACAATTTTGCAAAGGAACACAGGTAAATATAGGGTTAGAAGAAAAAATCTTAATTAGGAATTTCAGAAACTCTTGACAATTCCCTTTTTATAACACTCTCAAGACTTGTTTCATTTCCAGAATGAATATTTTATCTCAACTGGAGGAAAATGTTAATAAAAGTTTTGATTAAAATTAGTTTTTGCACTTAATGCGGAAGGTGTGATGTATATATGAGACAGAAAGGCGTTACAAATTTTCTTTTGTTTTAATTGAATAAATTGTATGTCTTGAAAGATAAGCCATTGTACAAGCATCTGTAATTATAATCACGTTTGTGCACTTTGATCAATCTTAGAATAATTTTGATACTGTTCTTGGAATTTTCTTGTTGATCCTTGAATATTTTCGTCACAGTTTGCAAGAAATGGATTAAATTAATCTTATATTTCTTTGCTTCTTCGCCATCTGCGTATGTTTGTTAGTTCTTTCAAGTCTAGAGATTTATATTTGCGCCATTTGTGCAATAGTCCATTTTTTGTTTTACGAATTTAGTCACGGTAGTATATATTACATTGTGCTTCCATGTTCTGGTATTACTCGAAATTTCTTCGAAGAGCTAAATGCCATTCTTTTAGATTTTTGAAACGAATAGCGATAGCAATAATGCAATAAGCATTAAAGTGGTGACATAAAAGCATACTTTTGCACTTGGAAAAATAATTTTATTGGATATTAATATATTTTCTTTCAAAACATTTGAAAAATGTTAGATTCCTCTGAAATTCTACTTGAGAGATAGATAAATTAAATACTCCTCCTTACAAATTTTAAATTAAAATATTTGTATAAAATGCTTTAATTGAAAATTTACGAAAGTATATTAAAGAGTATCGAAAATCAGAAATAAATTCAAATCATAAGTATGCAATCTCTTATACTAAGTGAATGAGTTTGTATGTTTGTTTGTTGGTATTATACGCGGCACATGATTGTTTTGAGAACTGCGGAATTTTTCGAAAATACATTTGTATTGGAGACTATGTGAGCCTCAGAACGAAAATTCTGAAAGTTCAGTTATTTAAAATTAAACTGAATTTTGTTACTTTTTGGAGATAATTTGTGGAATGTTATCTTTCATTAGTAAATTTTACACCATATTAAAATTTTATAAATTTTAAACAATGCTAGTTAAACTGTAGTATAATTTAATTCCCGATTTTACCAATTTTTCCATAAAATATAAAACAATATATTTCATCATTATAATAGTTTCAATCGGTCTTAATGTTTCTGCGAACTTTCTATGGCCATTTTTCTACTGTTGAAGCTAAAGCATAATAGTTCGACTTGTATTTTAAACTCTGAGTAAATTTTGCAGTAAAAAGTACATTCTAGAAATTTTTCATTTTTTGGAGTAGTTACAATTAATATTTAGCTTCAGAATTAAAAATGATAACTTCTTTGTTTGCGTATACCTAAACACTAATATTTTTCCGTGTTTAATAATATGATATATAAAAACAAAGTATAGTTCTGTTAAATTTATATCACCTAAAAGTAGATTCATCGCTTAAAATTATTTAAAATCCAAATACGTAACTGCTAATTGTATTAATTATAATAAAACCAAAGTAAGAACGTAATATATTAAATAGAGTTTTCAGTTTCATTCATTTTCTTAGCTTCTGGGAAGTTCAGTTTAGTTATATTAATGTCCCGTTTGGAAGCAAAACGAGGGCTGTTTTGGGACGAACCTCCGCGGTCAGATGACGAAGACAACACCTGAGTTGGCACCCCATCCCCTCCAAGGTTCCGCACTACACCAGTGAGACTCGACATCAGATTTAACGTAAAACAGGTCCACATAAACGGCGGATCTTCAGTGGAATCGGGTTTCGAACTTAGAACCCTACGACCCCGAAGCCAAGACATTACCAGTAGGCCACTGAGTCCATCTTTACTCTCTGGGAAATGAATCCATGTAAAATCAACCTGAAATATACGGCAAGGAAATAATAAATTGAAAATTCTGTCACGGATAAATTAAGCATGCATGTTTTTGTTTGATAAGCAGTATATAGGGTAAATATATAATACGCGAGAAAAAATAAAAGAAGGCAAAGAGGACCGAAATAAGCAGATTTTGTAATAGAATATCAAAGCGGGAATATTATGTGTAGTGTTGGCATACAATGAATATAAGAACAAGGTGATAAAGTGCATATGGTAAGTAGAATATATAGTTGAAGTAAAGAAAAACAAGTATTTTATTGATTCAGCTTTCTTAAAATAGGTTTTCGAAAGTGCTCACACCAAAGGTAATACAAACACTCACTGAAGATACATAAGTTACAGACACCCACCCTGTCTTCGTGACCGTGCACACTGGCAGCACTAAAGATACATATGGATTTGTGAACATTACTGAAAATCTCGGCATTTCACGAAATTATTCAACAGCGAATGAGAGTCTGGCCATGCTATTTTTTTAGAATAGTACCTACCTGAACAGTATTTACGTAGATTATGTTCTTAATGTGAACCCTAAGGAAAAGATCAATCCATTTATGTTGAATTTGGTGACCATAGTGGCCCAGAAACATATCGAAACATTATGATACAATCATAGATATAAGAAGCGTCGATGTAAAGTCTGATATTGCTGCTGAAGTGTTGAATCTATACTGATTCGACGATGTTCGTGCGTAAACTTTTGGAGAAACTTCGGAAAGAAGTTTCGGTAATATCTCTTATAAGATAAGGCCTTACTTGGGGCCAATCAACGAAATAAGTCGGATGTGGGTCGTACTAAATATTTGCGTATCGTTCCGTTCATGTGTGACATGATCAGTGACCGTCGCATCATCTCACTCTATTTTCTTAACATGCATTCTCGCACAGACATTCGAGAAGAAAAAATATGCTTATTTCGCCCTCTTCTACCTGCCTTTAGATTTTTATACATTTACATATTTTTGAAAAATCTTTTATCTCATCAACAACATAGGAGAATATGCTGCAGTATAAGTACTCGCAGCGTTATTCTGAAATTTATAAGGTATATATAATAAAGGAAAGTTGACAATCTTAGAGGCGTAGATGTTTTATATTAAAGAAGGTTTAAGTCTATTCCTGCTTTCAAAGCAGCTAGGAATTGAAAATATTCAATGGAAATTAAAAATTACACTGATTATGCCAGTATTTCATTTTATAAGACAACTTTGATAAATGTTTAAAAATTAGAGGATATATTTAATCAAATGTAAAAAAAAAATTCGCTTACTAGTAAAGGACGGTTCTGAACGATAACTAAAAATGAAAACAGTTAAATATTTTCAATCAATTTCCAAATGACAGGATCATATATAAGAAAAAATATCGTACATTTTATTAATATGAAAAATCCCCAAAGTTCTTGTCAAATGAAAATTAGATGTTATTCAAATATTAGGAAAATATTGAAGTTCAGTATTCTTTCATTATAATAAAACATCCCATCTTTATATATTTGCTATCTCTGAACATATGAAAAGCCTTTTTTAATGAAAACAAATACATATATTTTGCAAGCAAATATTCAAAATTCTATTCAAGCCGAAAAATTTTAAATGAATTCAGAAAAGGAAACTATGTTCCAATGTTGCAAAGCAGCAAAGGTAAATATTCGCTTATGGCTAAGCGTCCATGAAAAGAATTTATCTTAATTAGGGATTTCAAAAACTCTTTACAATTCCTTTTTCACACGACTCCGAAAACTTATTTAGTTTCCAAAATGAATATTTAATCCCAGCGAATGCAAAATGATAATAAAATTCTTGATTAAAATTCATTTCCTACACTATTTACTACTATCTTTGCGACACAGTAATGCTTAAAACTTTTCTTTTCCAGCAGCGAGTTTGTTTTAATGAAGCAGCCCTTATGTCTTTGAAGGTAAAATCGTCAAATACGTATTTGCAGTTTTAATGGCAGTTGTACGATCTAATATTTTAGAACAGTTTGACCAAACAGGCTATTGTGCGGAAAGTACCAAAAAGATATTCTTATAGAAGTATTTTTTGATGCTTTTCCTATCATCTTAGAAAGTAACTTGAAACGATTCATTAATTCTTCACTTTACTGAAAGCATAATCACTATTCTTCCCAAAATTGACGCTTAGTTTTATTTGCGCTTATATTTAAAATGTTGATATATTGAGAGTAAAATTCTTTCATTTGAAAAAATTCGATATATAAAAATAGTAGAATTACTTTAAATGCAGAGGAATGCCGTCCCACTTTTGGGATTTAAGCTTTTTAAATGACAATCTACATCCTGAATATTAAGAAAGTAACTTCTATCACGGACGAATTCATGTGTAGATTTTGTATGTTGCTGTCATATAATAAAAACCGCATAAAATAATAAAACTTGTTTTTGTAAGGTAAGCCTTCGAACAGAGATCTATAACATTAATTGAACATCTTTATGCATTTTTGGAATATTGTTAGTGAGTCATGCTTCATTTTGCAACTAAGTACACATTTTATTTTAGGTCTGATAACACTTTTGCATCAACAATAAAGTCACTGATAAGAATAATGATTTTTGTCTTTTTCAAATAGTTGAATTTTTGTAAAAAAAAATGCTAAATTTTTATCGATGCCTCTGTCAATGCCTATGGAAAGATAAATTTTCTTTTGCGTTTGTATCTTAAAATAAATAATATTAGCCGATGAGACGTTTTTTTAAAAAATAAGACCAGAAAAATATCTATCTTATCACTTATTCCTATAATTCTATTCATTTAACATCTATTCATTTCATTTTATTACATAGTATAGTTACAATTCAAAGTCTGCAAAATATTTTCAAAACATCCATACTTTGTAATGAGAATATAAAAGTTTTCCAGTAGGTACTTCTACTAAATTAAGCAACAGACCGAATGTTAGTGTACTGAAATGACAGAAAATAATATAGTTATAATCATATTTTAATAAAATTTCAATTTATTATTTAGTTAAAACCATAAAATATTATTAAAAAAATGTCCCTATTTTGCTGAAAACGTGGTCTTTGTTATAAAAATATGTGGTTATTATTTTAATATACAACTATTACATATAAAACAATATACAACTATTACATATATACAACTATAACAATATATTATTTTAATTTACAAATATATATATATATATATAAACCAACATATAAACACAAAATAAAAACTCAAAAACAGTAAAAAGGACAAAATGGCTAAATAGAAAAACCAGAAAAAACCAAAAAAATTGAAAAATAGAAGAGCCGCCGTCAGAAGAGAAGCTCGCTCATGATATTAATTTGTGCTTTTTCTGCTGACGACAAACGAAATCCGTTAAAATTGCCGTCATCCCCTCTAAAAAACACAAAACAAACGAAAATGGAAGATTTCTTGAATAAAAAATATAAATACATTTAAGAAGATTTAAAAGAATCAAATACAACAAAAATCCGAATACAAATACAAAAAATCCGAATACAAAAATACCTAAAATAAAAAACAGCCGTAACATAAAAAATAATAAAATGAAGCGAAATATGCTTACTATGGCCAGGGAGACGCTACCGCGTTGGCGCATAAAAATTGCATTGATGTAAATGAATTATTGCATATTCCATATTTTAATTTCTATTTTTAAACATATTAAGAATTCTGTAATAAAAAAAAATATTCAATTTATGAAAAAGCTTTCAAAAAGTAAAGACAAAAGAAATAAAAAGAATCGTTTAAGCAAAAACAATAGTAACAAAACAAAGGATTTTTCCAACTTTGAAACGAATCTTTATTATAATCGAAAAGAATGTTTCTTTAAATAATTAGAAGTGTGATAAACGTTAAAAAATTCCTTTGAGATAAGTCAAGAAAAACAGCCGAAACGAAATAATAATGCAATTTTAATAGATACATTTTTTTATACTTTTCTTCTCAGAGCGCGGCTGTATAAAGGCTAATTTTGTATTGATTTTACCTTTGAAACATATTCACTATGGGCTTTCTTACTGTTAGTTTAGATAGAATTTTAAGTTATTAAATGAATGGATATTTATTTGACAATGAATGGTTTTTTATTTGACAATGAATGGTTTT
>BGPR01006260.1:0-16986 GCA_013235015.1 Araneus ventricosus | reverse complement strand
TGACAATGAATGGTTTTTTATTTGACAATGAATGGTTATTTATTTGATATAATAAAATAATTACTTTCTTTGCTTAGGGAATTTGTAAGCGTTTGTTAAATTTAAAATAAACAAGCTGTTCAATTTCAATACACAGTATTGTTAAAAAAAAGGATATAACCACGTCTCTTTGTATATTGCTACAATTAAAAAACCATTAATAAAGAAAACAACTGGAATTCCCTGCATGTATTGATTGGCTAATAAAAATGCTTAGGAATTTTGTGAAAATTTTCGTTCAAACTGTATTTGACCCATATCCTAGGTGAAAATCGGTAATTTCTTAATTACCTCAGATTTAATTTCTATTTTCATATCAACACCTCTAGCCCTCTCCCCCCACACTAAAATAGATATGCCTCTTTGAATCATTTACAGTTTGGCAGCATTCTCCGAGAGTTATTCGGATGAAGAGTTTGATGCTTACCTTAAGGTTATCTCGCGAATAACAGGTTGATCTCTATTAATAGTAATTCATTCATTTTTTTCAATATTTTTCTATAAACGTGTTAAACGTATTTCCCCGAAAATAAAATCTAGTTGAAAAATAAGCCCTAGTATGAAACTTCAGGATTCTCGCAATATAAACCCTCTCCCCAAAGTAAGTCCTGATTAAGAACATTAGCCAGACGGGCACCAGACATATTGCCGACTGACTAATCTGAGTTCAGATACAACATACATGCGCATTTGATAACTAAAAAGCGTCGATAACTTTAGTCAACAGGTGAATAAGGGGAATTCTATAAAAGAAGAAAGAATTGCATTAAAAAATAGCATATTTATAACTATATTAGCATCTTTCTAAACATTATTTTTTAAAATTTATGACAGTATAAATATTATTTTGGCTCAATATTTTTTTTCTCTAAAAACAAGATCAACGTATTTTCCCTAGAATAAGATCTAATCGAAAAATAAGCCCTAGTATGATACTTCAGGATTCTCGTAATATAAACCCTATTCCCAAAGTAAGTCCTGATTAAGAACATTAGCCAGACGGGGGCCAGACATATTGCCGACTGACTAATCAGAGTTCAGATACAACATACATGCGCATTTGATAATTAACAAGCGTCGATAACTTTAGTGAACAGGTGAATAAGGAGAATTCTACAAAAGAAGAAAAAATTGCATTAAAAAATAGCATATTTATAACTATATTAGCATCTTTCTAAACATTATTTTTGTAAATTTAAGACAGTGTAAATATTTGGCGCAATGAATTTTTTTCTAAAAACATATCGTATTTTCCCGTAAATAAGATTTAATCGCAAAATAAGCTCTAGTATGATACTTCAGGATATTCGCAATATAGACCTTATCCTCAAAGTGAGTCCTGATTAAGAACATTAGCCAGGCGGGCGCCACATTTCTTTCCGAATGACCAATCTGTGTTCCAATGCAATACACATGCACATTTGATAACTAACGAGCGTCGATAACTTGAGTCAAATAGTGAATGAGGGAAATTCTACAAAAGAAGAAAGTCATTTCTTTAGATAAATGCATATTTATATTAGCTTCATTTTAAACTTTTTTTGTAAGTTAAGACAATGTAAATATTATTTTGGTGCTATTAAATTTACAGTAAACATTACAGAATATCCCCAAAATTTTGCTTAACTTTTAATTAATAAAAATCTAATTAAAATCTTAAAATGTCGCTCAAAGGTGCATTTCCCCAAAGTTATTTCAGCCCCTTTGGGCTTGATGTCGGTTCAACAATTTGCTTCGTAGAGATCTAACTGGGAGAAGCACACATTTGCTTTTATTATTATTAGAGATAATTAAAAAATATTTCTTTAAATATTTATAATGAGTCAACACAAAAAGAATTTCAATGAAAGTGAATAATTTTTTTTTCGTACAAGTAGTTTAAAACTGTGTTCATATTACAGAAGTTAATAAAGAATTCAGAAACGGAAACTATGTCGCAATCTTGCAAAGTAACAAAGGTATACGGATATGAAGAAACTCTAAAGAAAAAAATATTTTCTTAATTAAAGGTTTTAAAAACTCTCTAAGATTTCTTTTTTGTGTCACTGTGAGGACTTGTTTCATTTCAAAAATGAATATTTAATCTCAGTGAAGCAAAATGTTAATACTAGTCTTTATTAATATTCATATCTTTCACGAATCTAAAACGATAAAAGATATAAAGGTGTTAAAAATTGCCTTTTGTTTTAAACGAACAAAGTCATATATTCTGAAAGGTAAGTTTCGAAAAAAGTGTCTGTAATTTCAATGCGGTTTGAATGCTTTACTTCTTTGAAGAATTTTGTCACCATTTTTTTGAATCTTGTAATGAAATCCCGAATCATTTTGTTCCAGATTTTCCGAAAAATAAAGGCAATTATTCTGATTCTTCTTTCTTTGCCTTTGTTTTGTTACTGTTAGATATTTTTTTCTTCATATGGTACGAAGTTTCTCTGCAACTCTGATGCATTAAACATAAAGGAGAAGACAATGAATCTAATTTAAAAAATGTAAAACACACTTTTATTAATGCACTCAACAGCAGAATTTTTCTGTTTTAAATACTTTCCAATTATAAAGATTGAGATCTATTATTTTTCAAACTCACTACCAGTTGGGTAAGGAATCAAAATTTCATTTAATTGATGATTAACTGATAATTAAGTTCTGAAAATTTCAAAATAATGTATTTCATTGATAATTCATAAGCATACAAAATTTCAAACCTTTAGTGATTGATCAGAAAGTGAGCATAATATTGATAAAATAATTCTATCTTTGCAAAAATGAAACAAATTAACTCAAATAAATGTAATTGAAAAGGAGGATTTTGTTTTTGGCCAAATAGCTAGCTTTGGAGAATTACTGAATTTTATTTAAGATTGCTTTAAAGTTGGGTTTCTGATTTCCCTCCCTTTCCTCCTCCCCGGGAATTTCCGTGAACATAACAGTCACTCCCGGAAAAGCATCAAAATTTGAAAAAAATCTAAAAATTATTTATTTTTAATTGATATCAATAATAATTACACAAAATAAGGATATTCATAAATTCCAAAATTTATACTCCTTCATATATTAAACTACAAAATGCAAATAAAATATATTAATTATTCATTTTTAAAGTTTGATTTAAGAAAACAGAAGCAATCTATATTTTTATCACTCAGTTTAGTTCTTAGCTTTGTTATGAACAACCCGGCAGCAGAAAATGTCCTATCAGCTTCAGCTGATGTTGGAAGGATTGTTTTCAAATCCTCACCCAGTTTTATAATACACTCCTGCTCAAAAAATAAACAACGAAGGCAAAACTCAGAATAAAACAAAAAATATTTAATGGATATGCGTGAAAGTTGTACTCGAGGTAGGTGTGGCCTTACTAGACCACATATCAAACAATAAAGCAAAGACAATCAGAAACACATATATTACGGCCGTCGCGGGGCGACAGCCCAAATTGGTAGGCAGAATGTGCAATAGGAACCACACGCTAATAACGGGTATGATACCCTCTAGGTGAAATGCATGCTTGACAACGGCGAGGCATGTTGGCAATAATGTCGTTGATCGCTTGCTGTGGCAGTAATGTCCATTCCTGTAGTAAGGCTTGTTGGAGCTCGTGGAGGGTGCCTGGTTGCACACTGCGACTTGCAATCCGTCTTCTCAACATGTCCCACACATGCTCTAAGGAATTCAGGTCCTGTGATATAGCAAGCTATATCATCTGTGGAATGGTTTCACTCACCAGATAACTCCGCACCAATCGTGCTGTATGCGGGTGGGCGTTATCGTCCATAAATATCGCGTCGGTACCCATTGCAGCGACAAAAGGCCGCACAAGAGGATGTAGGATTTCGTCGCGATATCGGACAGCTGTGACGGAACCCCCAGCGAACAAATAGAGGTCGGTTCGGCCGTTTGTTGCTATTACTGCCCAAACAAGTAACCCTCCACCTCTGTAATGGTATCTTTCGACGATGTTTGGCACCCGATAGCGTGTCCCTGGCTCTCGCAATATCATTGCCCTTCGGGAATCTTTCTGGATGTTCAATAGAGACTCCTCCATAAAGAGTACATGGCCCCACTGCTCTGGTATCCAACTGAGATGTTCACGGGCCCAATGCAACCGCGCTCCGACGTGCGCTGGGGACAAAGGCACACAAAGAACAGGTCGTTGTGTGAACAGTCCTCCTTCATGCAGTCTGCGCGACACAGTTTGGCGGGATATGGGCCTTCTTGCAGTAGCAGAGAGCTGCGACGCGAGCTGTCGTGCTGTTAGTGTCCTCCGGCGTCTGGCACATTGCGACAGGTAGCGGTCGTCTGCCATTGTGGTGATTCTACGGCTTTCAGACCCACGTCTTCTACTGACGTTTTGATTCCTTTGGTAATGGGTCCACAGCCTATGGATGACACTACGATGCACATTCAGCTCTCTAGCAACAGCAGATTGTCTTGCACCAGCTTGCAACATACCTACAGCCCTCCAACGCATCTCATTGTGCAAATAGTTTCTTCTACTCATGTTTTCCGCTTTGGACATCTTAGATTCCGTGGAACTATCGTTGCTTGCGAACTGAAGCATAGATCTGACAAGCCCCTTTTTAAGGCATTGCGGTGTGACCGCGGGATTGCGTTTTATGCTAATTTTGGTTGCCTATTTGCATTCGGCGATGCAACCTCTAACTCATATGTAAATTGTATGTTTTAATTCACCGTTTTGCATATGTACCGCATCTTTTCGTGTTTGTTTCTTATTTTTTGAGCAGGAATGTATTTGATGATCGATATTCTGTTGATTGAAATAAATGAAATTCTCGCTTACTATCTTGCTCAAGATAAAAATCTTGCTAGTTTAACAACGTAGGAGCTTTGTTTTTGAGTGGATCTCTTTTTCTATTTTTTCGTACAGCGTTAAAGATTTCTCTTCCAAAGTTTCAATGCTCTCTTCTTCTGAGTGCGAAAGGTTGGACGGTGATTCATCTTTCGCGCAAGAAAGTCTTGTCATAATTATTTTATCTTGCAGAACCTGTGGCAACAGCTTCGTTAACGTGTATGCCTTGAACCTCGTTCATGCGCATTAGAAAGTCAAGTGGTATAAAGCTTCGAACATCGTCTGTCACCTCTCTCTAGCATTTATGTTCCGTGTCAACATGTTAACTTATTATGATTTACCTTAATCTTATTCAAATCTTGGTAAGTTTGTTAAAGTTATAGTTTCCTATTAATATGTGTTAGTTTCTTGAGCGTACGCGATGCTTCTTCATTCCTGTACAAGCCACTGAACACGGCATAGTTAAGGCCTTGCACTTCAAAGTTACCTGCAAATTAGTATGAAACCATTAAATCCTTAACCGCGGTAACCAAAATAAAGAACTATAAATCAAAGAGCTTCTATTTTGTAAACGTGAAAGATCAATAGTAAATGCAGCAGCATCATACTTTAATCCAAAATTTAGATAATACATTAATCCAACTAAACTAACACTGCGTCACTCACTATCCTTTGGATCAGAGAACATTTCATATTCTTAGCAAATTTTGAGTTTCGTTGGTTCTACTCTTGAATAATGAAAGCAAATACTCCTTCGGTAATTAACCAAGTTCCGTTTCGACTGCATAGTTTTTCTTGGCAAATTTTTATTGGCTTGAAACCTGCTAGAATTGCAGTCAGAGTTTCAAATTCTACATAAGCCAAAGGTAGTTGTTCTTTAATATTAATTTATGCTTTTCAAATTGCTGATTTTACCTCTAAAAATCTTTCAAGCATTGCCAACAAATTATTCCAGCTTGTTTAGGTGTCTATATGGTATCTAATGAAGGATATAAAAATCTGATTCTTTTTTCGGTTCAGCTCCAATTTTCGTTCCGGCAAAAATAACATTTTTTAAAAAGAAATACACCCATTTAATTTTATTATAGTTTATAATTTTGTGTATATGCGCCTTTGTTCCCGGGAACCAAGTATAATTCCCGGGAATACAAATTATGCTTAGATGCCGGGATCCTGGGTTCAAGAAACCCTACTTAAAATATCGATGAATTTTATCTTAATTCCAGTTGAGATGAAGATAATCAATTTTATTTGCTGAATGCAGATTAGTTTTATTTAACATAGATTTTGAGAAATTTCAAATCGTGACTAACATCAAACAGACACGTAAATCTTTTCCCTTCATCCTGAAACGTGATGCAGGAAACCCAATAAATTTAAATTGCTGCTAAGAGTGCAAATTTACTCACTTTAAACTGAAACAAATATAAAACGAAAGAATAATATATTTTCGATTCTTAACGGATCTTTAGAATTAGTGTGGCCAAGAAATTTCAGGCAAGAGAATGTTTATTTGCTCAAAAACTATATATTTGATCTTTTTCTTCATTCTTTGATTTGCCCAATCTCTATTTTTATATTAATTTTTACTCTTTAATGTCTCTCTGTTGGTAATTTAAAAGATATTTATATTATTTTTTATTACATGGGTGAATAAAGAAGGTATAAAACTGTTTGAATCTACAAAAGAAACTATTCAAAAACATTATTCATAACTTTCTATGATGTAAATCATTCGAAATAAAATATGTTCGTTGGAAAATAAGCATTTAAATCAATATTATAAAAATATAGAGGAATGCTACTTTTTATTTCAGAATTTCAATGAAAAATTTAAACATTTTTTTAAATCAGTTGGAAAAATTTCAAACCAAAAAAAAGTCAAACTAAACTCGTTTCCTCAACGAAATAATTCTATTGCAACAAAAATATTGGAAAAATAAACGAACGTAACTGATTTTTAAACCTATATATCTTTGACAAAAAACTTTATCTTAATTTGAAAATTAAAATGAAATGCAGTTATCATTTTCGTCAATCTAAAATAGTAGGGAATTAATTTTTTAAAAACTTACATTCACTCCATCTGAAGACAGGTCATGAACTGCAAGGATGAAGCTCGGAACAATCTCACTTAATGAGATGAAGAACTTAACATCCTAAACAGTAACTGATTCTCCAAACCTCACGCCCACATGAAAGGGATTTTTTATAAACTGCAAGATTTAATTCTACCACTTAGTCCTCACAAACTTTTAAATAAAAAAAAAAGATTTCGCTATCCTCTAACCAAAATGCCAGAATCCTATTTTGTATTAAAGTTAAATAGCAATTTATATCATTATAAGTATATGCTTTCTTAATAAAATTTTTAAAATTAATTCTAGGTATTAGTTTGTTTTCAAACATTAATATTAACTCGTTTTTCCCTTTATTTAATGCGAAGGCCTCCAGTCGTCTTTTTAATGAAATTTAAATTTCTGTCATTTATCCATTTCGATTTGTAAAGAGAAATATAAATAGCAAAAATAGAAAATTCAAATAGTAAACATATTTATTACATTTTAATTATAAGAGAACTCTATATAATATATAGAATTTAGTAATAAATGGAACAAAATATGCCTTTAATTGGAGAATTGTTCTTATGTTTCTTTTATGTAATCACTTTCTTATAGACGTGTATTGCAATGTAAATATGTTTACATTGAAATTCCCTGATATGCGATTTCACAACTAGGAAAAATTTCTTGATGCATTACTAAATTGCATGATGTGAATATCAATTGTCGAATATTTATTTGTCTATACAATTCTTACATACATTGAAGCAGAAGTCTTCTTTTATTATTAATACTTGTAATATAATTTATAATCTGTAAACATTCATTTACGAAAACATAATGACAACAAAGTATTCAACATTAGTATAGTATTTACCATTGCTTTTAATACTAATCATTAGAAATTTGCCAGAGATTTATGAAAAATTAACATTTACTGCAACCAATTTATTTAAAATCTTTATTGTCAATTTGATAATAGGACTGAAGTTTTAAAAATTGCTTCTTTCTAACATCTGTTGTACAATGAATACACAAAACTGAAACACATTTTTAATTTGAAACATTCGCATGATATTGTATAGATTACTGATCATTATATAGATTTAATTTGCGACAGTTAATTTATTAATAATGGGATTCTGCAGTGGTAAAAAATATCAAGTAACTAATTTACTATGTAAATTTGCTATCTTTATTCGTATCGGGAGAAATTTTAAATTTTAAAACATGCCGTTTGTGACTGCAACTGAGTAGTAGTCATCTGCAAGGGAAATTTTAAAACAATATGACTTCATATTTTAAAATAAATTGAACGAAACAATTTTAATATCTTATAATCTCAATATGTTAAATGATTGAAAAGATTTTTAGCTTTCCTAAAAGGAATTAAAATATTCCTTTGTTAATGAATGCAAAGTTTTTAAATGATGGAATTCCATCTGGAAATTTCGTATGCAGAAAAGGAAAAATACAAAATAATATTGGAGAAGTAATTAATAAATAATGACTTCAATGCCTTAATCTGCATTAAAAAATTCTTAATTTTTAATGAAGTGAATATTGAGAATCCATATTCATAATTTATTAACTTAATGAATTCAGAAATGTAAAAGATATTGTCATCACTCGAAATGTCAATAATTTATTTTATTTATGACAAATTTCTGGTTATTATTCATTTTTAGAGTGATATGGGGTATATCTCAGGGAATTGTTAGGAAATCACTTCGTCACATAGTTAATTGATAGCTATAGTTGTCAAATGACCAACGCTTTCACAGAATTTGAATTTACCAGTTTCTTTTCTTTGGGGTTGTTTCAAGAACAGGGCTTAATTTAAAAATGTTAAAAATTCAAAGCTGTAAAAGAGAAAATCTAACAGGTAGTCGTGAATGGATGTCTTATTCTGGCTTGGTTAGAAACAATATATTGAGCAGTAAGGTCACAAAACCAGCACTATTTTTTAAAAAAATCAACTTTCATGCAAAATTCCTTTATTATTAGATCGATATTCGAGAATAAATTTGTATTTCCTGCCTCACTCTAATGATTTCCTTAATTCCACCAAAACAGTAATCACGAAAATTATACGTGAAGATTGACTTCCCAGAAGAATCCGAAAAACTGTTCCAAACTTCTCGTCTGTCGCCAACTCGCATTGGAGCTTCTATCTAATCATCGAAACGGCTTCAGACACACACTTGGCAAAAACTAATCCCAGAGTGGCTTCGAGACTCACCACTTCCGAGAGTTCATTTCCAGGTGACATATTTCTTGAAAGTAGTCCAGCACTCTTTCTTCTCAGGTCGAAACAGGTCGAGAGGGTATAAACGAGGAAAAGGAAAAATTGTACAGGCAGCTGATACTCCCATGATCCTCCAAGGTTTTCATCGCTTTCAATGACATTAATAACATCTTCAATTTTCTTTCACTCTCGATTTCGATTTTTTGTCTCTTGCCTTTCTGTCTTTTTCCCAACCTTTCCTCTCTTCTGCCTTAATGGAATTTACCCAGAAGACAATAAAACGCGACTTACCTTGATTGGAAAAGTGCTTCTCCTCCCTTCTGGTAAAGATGGTTGAACCGACTCTGAAATGCGCATTTAAGCTTATATTCCAGAATGCCTGCATTTCCTTCTTGCTAGAGAATGGGACCTTCTGTCTTCAGTTTAAGGGATGTGGTATCTTCAGAACTTTGTTCGTTCTGAATTGGCCAACTTTTTTTCTCAAACATTAAAACCGTCTGGATTAGTTTTTTTTACCTAGTGAGTTCCAAACTGTGGGGGAAACTGTGTTTCGTTTTTTTTTTTATTTTTAAAAGAAAGGGAAAATATTCAGAGAATTTTCTAAGTAGTTTTCTGCGAATTGCAAATGGTATAAAGAAGGAAATTATGTGAAAATAATTTCGATAGAAATTATATGATTAGTGAAATTTTACGATCGTATGTGAAGATAAAACGTTAACATTTCCATTAAGAAAATTGGTGCGTTTACTTTAAGAAAGGATTAGTATTTCGATAAACAAAAATAGTTGAAAATCCAAATTTTCATAATTCATTGTTTTCTTTCTTGTAAGTTTGTGTAGAGAATTCTCATAAATAAGTTTCTACATTTTGAACGTGTATTTTTTTATCGTGTTTTACTTTGTTTTAATCGGAAATATATAATTAGTTTCGCTTAATAGATTTTAAATGTGAAAGACTAATGGAAAATATTTAGAAAATTACTTAGAATATTTTTTGTCCCGTTGCTATGAAGAGGATTTATATAGAATGGACTTTAATTAGTTGCTTTTCTTACCATTCAGCTATTGCGGTCAGATTTTGTTCTTATGCAAAAAATTAATGATAGCAGAGCGATAAAAAGAAATACATTAAGGAAATGATGTTTATATGCAATGCATATATGTAAAGATTAATAAATGCATTAATCACTACAAACGCATTTGTTTCTTTCATTCTATGGAATATTTTATCTTTTATAGATTGCTGACATTTTTAAAGAATAAAAAATTACGTATTAAAAAAAGTGAAAGACTATTATATGATTTTCAATTTCTGTTCTTCCTACTTTCACTGTGAAAATAGACAACAATGGAATATATGATAAGAAGGAAAATCAGCCAATCAGTTGCGGTATGTATATCCTCCCCTCTCCTCCCCCTTCCATCATTCTTTTTCCTGCCATTATTCCTTCTCCCCAATCGATGTCTTTCTTAGCTCAGTTGCACAACTGGGCTTGTGCATAATTGAGTAGTTTTTTTCACTTTTAGTTAGTATTGGGATTGAGAGAAATGGCTTTCAGAGGATGTGTAAATTCACCAGATTGTTTCTGCTACATTTGTAGTAACTACACAATAAAAAACCATAGAAACATTTCAGATTTTGTGAGAAAAGTGCACTTTGATTATTTCATGAACATGGGTGTGTAGTGGGGGTAAATCAAGTCTTGGGTTCCACATCAAATTTGTTTCGTTTGAGTAGAAGAATTAAGGCGATGGTTTCAAGGTAAATAATAATATTTTGGGTTTGGTAATACCAATGGTTTGGAGAGAGTCTACAAATCATGCTGATGATTGTTACTTTTGTATATTCAATGTGAAAGATTTCAGTCTAAGAAACAAAATATTTTATTTTAACACCTCATCTACCAGACTCCTTGTCCCTCAAGGTCCTGGTCAACTGTTTCCGTCCCCTCCAAATATCTTGGAAAATATCTCTTCATATAAAGCAAGGTCTTATAAAACAATTTGTTAAAGTATTATCAAAAGAAGGATAATGTTTCAATTACCTTTGTGAAGATTTCCCGGGTTTTTCCAAATCAAGGTTGAAGAATGGGGTATTTGTAGAACTTAACAACAGAAAACTGATGAAGAATAAAACTTTTGAGGTGAAAATTGAAACAAACGAGAGAAAAGCCTGGACATTTTTGAATATAGAAGTAACTATCATTCTTGGAAACCAAAGAGACCCAAACTAGAAGTATATTGTAGAATATATGTTAGCAAATGTGAAGAAATTAGGGTGTAATATGAACTTAAAAGTTTATTTTCTTCATTCGCGCTTTGGACTATTTCTCTGGAAGTTTAGATACAGTCAGAGAAGAGCAAGGTGAAAAAGTTCACCAAGAGAAAAAAGGAAAAAAGGCGATATTAAGGAAAGTGCAATATCAGCATGTTAGCCGACTACTGCTCGACATTGAAAAGCGACAATCCCCTGCAAGTTCACCAGAAGTAAAGCTGAAAAAAATTTGATAGTAAGAGAAGACGCTACTATAAAGATTTGTAACTCTTTTTTATATACTCATTTATCATGTAAATCATGAGAGAGCCAGGATATACAGGGTCCCCACTTTAATAAGGGCAACCCCCCTTGAACTTCAGAACGACGGTAGCTTTAATCATGAAAATAGTGTCTAGGTATAGTAAAATGTGTATGCGCTATGCGATGAGAAAACTTACAACGCCATCTGGTGGCAAACTTCGGAGTTAGCGTTCCTATCTCGAAAATGGTTCAAAATAGAGGAAAAATGTCAATTACAAAGTTGTAGTGCTTTATCGATTTAGCCCAAAAAGACATAAGACATCTTGTGCATATTAATACGAAGAATAGAACACTTAAAATGCACATTTGTTTGTTCGCATTTTCCAAAATTGTGACATCACAAGACACGGTCAAAAGAAGAAAAAGTTATTTTTCGGGGAAAAAATGACCCCTTTATACTTTTCCTGTGGGAATAACTCAAACAGCAGGTGTATGGACTTTTCCGACAACATTGCAGGACTTTCGATGACATATTACTGTTTCTTGTGATAGCGCGTCACTTATATGCTAAAACGTGTGCAAAGTGAAATTCAAACATTGACTCAAACCTGTATTGTAGATGACGGAGAGTGAACACTTGGAATAAAGGTAGCTTTCGTGATAACTAATTATTTTTCTCTTTTTAATCCGTTTTGGGACGTCACAGTTACGGAAAGCGCGAACAATAAAATGTTCAATTTAAGAGTTCTGTTCTTAGTATTAATATGCACAAGGTGTCTTTTATTAAATCGATAACGCTCTAAAACTTTGTTATTGACATTTTCCCTCTATTTTGTACCGTTTTCGAGATAGGAACGCTAACTCCGAAGTTTTCAACCTGGTAGCGTTGTAAGTTTTCTCATCACACAGCGCATAGACGTTTTACTATACCTAGACACTACTTTCATGACTAAAGCTGCCGTCGTTCTGAAGTTAAAGAGGGTGGCCCTTATTTAAGTAGGAACCCTATAGACGTAAAATACGTAATTATGAGGTGGTAAATGAAAATAAAAATATGAATAAATTTAATTTAATTGAGTAATTAGTTATATTATAGAGTTGAGTTATATTATTGAGTGGCCAAATTATGAAATTGTTTTGTGAAAAATTTTACGTGATAGAAAAAAAAATGAATTTCATTTTTCAAATCAGCACTGAATATACTATAAAGATCAGTTATCAAAACTAAGACAATTTTCAAAAAGTATTTTTTTGGAGGCCCGTGTTATCAGTTCGTCTGTAAAATGTTGCATAGAACTTGTTGAACACATAATCCAATGTGACGAGGAGCTCCATCTTGCATGGACGCAGTACATTGCAGACTCTATGTGTAAATTCATAGAATCACATGTATCAACTGAACCTCTGAACTAACGATTTAGTTTAGTAATGTACATTTTTACGGATATGCAGATTCAGTAATATACATTTTTTGTGATTTGTAACATTTCTAAGATAATACCAGGTTCATTTTAAAATTTAAAAAATCTAATAAAAATCAGAATAAATATATACATTGCATCTTGTTACTACTTAATTGTCCTGCTTTTTGTCCTGTGTTTATTATAAAATATAATGCTGAAAAATAATATAATAACGAAAATTCTTAAAGACTGTTGAGGTTGCAATTCTGGTTAAAATCCCTGGGCAACAAAATCTATCAAATTTACGTGAGATTACAAGAAACACAAATACTTCCTAAACTAACATGAAATGTCTTCCTTTAGACTTACCAGGTAGACTAGAACTTCAAAAGAGTAAAACGAGCCTAATTGAAATTAAATATCTGTATAACTAAATTGTTAATTATATAGGCTTTCCAGCTATATTATGCTCAATTCAATTCTAGAAGCAGCTATCGATGATATTACGATGCATCGTCCTTTCTAATGACACCTATTTTTAATCAGATATCCCGAGTCAAATAAAATACCAGGCTATATAATTGAATACAGTGCGGTTTGCATGGAGCGTCAAAGGGTGATTTATTGCAAAATTTCTATATGACATATGCTATCGTGATAGGGACGAACATCTAAAATAATTAACGATTCTGCACAAATACTGCAGTCAGCTTTATGCGTATAGAAGCAAAACTTCTACCGGGGCATTCGGAAATTCATAAAAGACCTTGGGAATATTTTCTTATTCCATAAATTCCTCACACTTTATCATGGTTTATAGCTGTTAAGGTAAAAATCGTGAAATTTTTCACGACTGAGTATTTTTTTCCTTGGGGGAAAAGTTCTTTTTTCTTTATAACCTTTTCGACCTTTTTCACTTGGTATTCTTTTGATTATATATGAATATTACCGTCTGGAGAGTCCGAGGGAAAGTTTCTCTCATCCCGAAAGAAGTGCAATTTTTCATCAAATATGCTCTCGTCTGTCTGGAATCTTTTCTTTATGCTCTGTTGAATATACATCACGAAAGCAGAAAACATGTTTATCTGTAAAGATTGCGTATCATTATTACTAGATTACTACTAGATTCCAGGAAATTTGTTTCTTCTGCAAGACATGCATTTGTGAATCTCATATTCTTTCGTAATTTAAGAACTTCCATTTTATGAATTGCATTTCCTAGAGTATTTAGAAAAAAAATGTGATCGCATCATAGAAGGTGAAAAAGTTTATTTTCGGAACTGCAGGCATCGATTCCAACTTCTATAGCGATGTATTCTGTGCAGCTTTTACTTGGTGATATCTGGTGTACAGTGAATTTTAAGATGAATTGCATGACTTTCCTCCCCCGGGGAGGCGCCATGAATACATGTGTGAGAAGCCTGTAATCCCCCTGTCCGGTGATGGCCATTAGGATTCCAGCTTCAGTACACCGGCTATTCCAGCGATTGTCCTTCACTGTCCCCGGACGCTAATACAGGACGGGGGTGACCTTTTTGAGGTTACATAACTTTCATCTGGAGTACAATTTTTGTTTTTTAAAATTAAACTTTAACCATTAATTTAAATCAATTGATGGGATACGTCTTCGTTTTCTATGTTTGAATGTGTGTTATGCGTTTTAAGTCATTAATATACAATCGTCAGGAAGATACAAGAAATGTATACTCAATCCCCATATAACAAGACGTCGATGGAATTCGTTCTCAGAATTTTGGATAAAAGTGAATGTAGATATATTTTAGGCTAGATATTCACGCCAAATGCGATTGTGAAAAACTACTCAGAATTGGATAGGTGTAGAGCAGAAAATTGGATATCCAGCCAGACTTGATATTCATCATTCCATTTGGATTACCGGGCCATAAATATGGTGTACCCGTGTGTGGGGGGACTTGATGTTCGTGATTCACCAAGGAAATCGGAGAAGGTTGAGGTAGGGGATAGGAATGACTGTTAGTGAGTGGATTTGCGTTACGTGGAGCGGTTGTGAATGGTCTGCCTAACTTGAAGGGCTGAAAAATGGAATGACGTAAAGTGCTACTACGCCATGTACATGGGGTAGAAAGGTCGTGAATGATCGGCTTTACAGTTTGCATTCGGCGCTCTCCAAAGGCATCCTCATCAGCTTACAATTGCCCGAACGTAATCCGAAATCGGGTTTCCTCTTAAACTCCTATCCAGTATCCATAAGGGCAGCAAGCCTTTTTTTCTATTTTGAACTTTTGGAGATATGTCAAGTTTTATATACATCTATCAATTTGTATATATTTATTATTCGGCCTCCTTTACTTTGAAATTCAAATCTTATAAAAAACCCATCAAAAAGTTAAATTAAAATTGTATAGCAGTAAACATAGCAATTGGTTACATATACATATAATAAAACAAAAATAAATCATATATATAAGAATGAAAAAAGAAAGTCATATTAACAAAGAGAGTGCCTTAATGCAACAAAACTTTTGAGCTCTGAATTCGTTACGTAAAACTGTAAAAAGAGATTTATGATGCATAAGGAATGGATAAACTAGGTATTAAAACCCATAGATACTTCATCAGCAACTCCAATTAGATCTTTCCCGCTTACGAAATATTTGTGGATTGTAATTACTAATTCACTCATTACTTATATAAATCTAATCTCCTTTTCTAGTTAATGATATCTTTTTAAATATTGAATTCATGTCTTGATTTTGCAAAAATCTGAAGCGTAATGTCTTAAAGGGAGATTTTTCGTAGAACGAAAAATAATTTTCCAAAGAAAATTCAACAAATGTTTATCATCATAGAAATAAATAGCATTGTTTTTTTTACCTAAAAGCTAGACAACTAAAAAAAAATCTTTTCTACGTAGTTTGAGAAGAAGAAAAGTAAAAAGTTTAAAAATTCAGTGGGACGGTCCTTTGTTAGAAAAACAACACTCTCGGTTCATGGTTCTAAGAAAAGATAGCAATATATACTAATATACTAATAACAAAGACTAATAATAAAGGAGAACGTGTGTGTGTCCGTGTGTCGGTCTTCTACAGGACAGACAACTGGACCTAGAGCTACAAAATTTGGCGCAAACAAACTTTGGAGGGTGGGAATGTAGGAGCCCTTTTTTGAAATTCTAATTAATTAAAAATTAATTGAAATTCCGACGTTTTTCCTTAATAACTTTGGAACATATTACAATACAAAAATGATTTTTGCACTCTCTCAAAGTGCAAAAAATTACCTTTTGAATAATATCAATTAAGTTGCCGTACAATTTTAGTCTTTAATTTTAATAATTTTTTAAATATATTTTTGCCATAATTTACAACAATGCTTTTCATTGTTCCAACGCAATTCAAACCGTTTTGAGTGTTTAAACAAATATTTAATTGCGTGTTTCTCTTTTATTGTTGAAAGTTTAGGTAATATCTTAATACATTTTGCTATCATATTTTATTTCATCAAAATTTTTTGGAATCTGCAAACCAAGCTCTGAGATATTATTTATATTGAGAAATATATCCAGTAAGCTGAATTATTATGGTTGCTATGTTTTCATTATTTTTTCAGTATGTTTTAATCCAGCCAACATGTCCCTGACCATAAAACGTACTGCGCCGTTTTAATGTAGAAATCGAATGGATATTTTGCACGAGGAATAGGAAAGTGAAGAGGGCGGCAACAACATGCAATTAGATGTTACATGATATAGTCAGTTATTTGACTCCATTAGGGATATTTTTGTTGACAATGAACAAACCAGGTGCAAGGCCACTAAAAGAACATGGGTTAAATATCTACCACAATCTGAAGTTTAAAATTACGTTGTTAAAGGAACCATAAATATAAAACGATGCAGGATTCAATTGAAATCATATTCCCGGCGAA